>JAVSCE010009172.1:0-43311 GCA_032199065.1 Smutsia gigantea
AAATACAGACCTTGTTTTTGCTTGTCACTGCTTTTACATTTTCCGTAAGGTCTGGGCTGGGTGGGGGCAAGATGTCGTGTGGTATGCTTTGATGTAGGCCCTTTGTTATTGGCCTCAAAAGGACAAGGATGGTGCCACTTTTCTGTCTTTGGAATAACATCGTTACAGGTTTCATAAACAAATAACCCAATAACATTATTGGGAATTACTATTCCCCTGTGGCTGATGAATTAAGTCTGAATTTTCAACTAAGAAGCCATGGGACTTATTAGAAAATTTATATTTGTGTTCTACTTTTCAGAAGAAAATGAGCATTTTTTTAAAAGAAAATGAAACAAGCTCATATTACTTAAGTTTCACTGGAAAAAAAAATGCTCGCAGTTCACACAGTTGTACCTGAGGTCCAGGACCATAATCTGCCCAACTTCCTCCCCAGAATCCACATTTGATTTTTTCAGTGAAGGTTGAAATAAGAGTTGTGTAGGGCTCCAGAATATCTCCTGTATCCCATTTCGTGGAGATGGAGTTCATGTTAGGATGAGTGCTTCATCAAGGTAAATGGCTTCCCCATCCTGTTAGAGATCCTTATTGTTTCTTTGCCAGGCTTTCGTGTTGCAATTGAGGAAAAAGCTCTTTACCTTAGCCAAGGCACTATTGACACAATGGAGAATGAACAGTGTTTATTTCAAGGGCAATAACATGTAATACAGCTGGCTGACTGTCAGTCAACCAGGGAGTGGGTTCCCTCCCCTGACAGTCTGTGACTTGATATTTGTCACCTTCATCCAGTGTCTCAAATGGTTCAGTTTCCCCACCTCACTCCTCCCACCATCCATCAGCCAGTGGTGGAAGAGGCTTTCCTTGAAGTCCTTCTGTCTGCCGTGTGTGTGTGTGTTTGGGTCTGGGGTGTCCTGACTGGGGCTCCACATTTTATAAGAAAAACTTGTGGTCTGCCTATCATTCTAGTAGCTGAATTTGTCTCCATGAAAGATGAAGTGGTTAAATCAGGAGTGAGGATTAAATGAAAGTTTATGGGAATTTGCTTTGTAGGTCTCAATGCTCTTTATAGATGTTAGTACTAGTTCAGCTGTATAACAGGTTCAGACTGTATGTACACTTGTAAACAGGTGAGTGGGGTGGGGAAAAAGACTCATCAGAGGAAGCCAGAGGTATGGATCCTGGCATACATCTGTTTCACAACACCACTGTGTATGAGAACACATGACTTGCACACAGTTGTTAATATATGCAGTTAGCTCATTTTCATTTTTGTTAGATTTGCCTAGCCCCTTTTCTAGCTCTGATTTTCATTGTCGTTTAGTGTCCTCTGCTGGTAGTTTGTAGTACATTCACCCTATCTAAAATACTGAATATTTACAAAAGAATGAAATGAGAAAATCACCAGTTTGCAGCCGCTCTAGTAATAGTTGATTCAGGCAAGAATATTCTAGATGCCAAAGCCACTTGTAAAGGTTTGTTGGGAGATCAGGACCTTCACTCAGTTTCAGAGCATGACCCCACAGTCTGCTTAGTAATTTAAAAAAGGTACCTTTGCAAATGGAAGCATCCACTGTAATCAAGTGGTCACGTTTAGTATGACCCCATAATAGGACATGCACACATTTCATGCCCCTGATGTGATGCCAGTGTGGGGGAAAAAACTATGCTAGGTGAAATGAGGGTAGAAAAGGAAAAAAACAAAAATACAGTGTATGCTTAATTCAGAGCAGACCAGCTATAAAGTGTATATTAGGGACAATTGTGGGTGTATCTGAATATGGATTCTGTACTGGATGATGGTATTCTTTATGTGCACTTGCACAAATGTGCTAATGGCAGTGTGGTTGTGTAAACAGTCTTCAGAGGTCCGTGCTGAAGTATTTGAGGTTGAAGTGACATGTCTGCAGTGGCTGTTTTCTCCAGCTTTTTAGTAGGGAGAATGTTTTTTTAAACCTTGCCTGAAATGTTTTTTTTAAAAAGTAAATTCTTTGTGTACAGCAATTGTTGAAATTTGGTAGTGGCCATGTCTGTAGAAACCTGCAAGCCCGAGCTTTAATTTAGATTTGTGTGTTAAAATGCAAGAGTTGGCCTCCTGATCCCAGGGTCACTTCTGAGGCAGCCTCACTATAAGCAGGGTTCTTGTAAAGCTCATTGCTGTTTCCCTCTTCCCATCCCCCTTCCCCAGATTACCACCCATAGTTCGAGGAGGGGCCATTGACAGATACTGGCCCACTGCTGATGGCCGCCTGGTTGAATACGACATAGATGAAGTGATGTATGATGAAGATTCACCTTATCAGAACATTAAAATTCTACACTCAAAGCAATTTGGGAATATTCTCATCCTTAGTGGCGATGTTAGTAAGTATTCCATCCCTAAACCAGTCACATGAACAGTGATGACGTGTGTCAGATTCTGGTGTTTCCCTGACAGATACCACCATTGTGGATTTGTCCAGCTGTGTCCATGGCACTGCTGTTTTGTTTTTGTTTTTTAATGAACATTTATGTATTAACCTGTGGGCTGTCACAGCTTTCATGTTTTATAGCAGAGCCATGAAAACCTGGTCTCAGTGATCCTTAGAAATGAGTGTTTGGATTGTATATTAAAAGAAAATGTAATTGCCTGTTTTTAAAGAAATCTTTACATGATGGAAAATTTCAAAACCTAAGTAGACAAAATAGTATGATCAACCCACATATACTCACCAGTGCATGTCAGCAACTATCAGCTCCTGGTTAATCTTGTTTTCCCTAAACCCCTGTGCATTTTTCTCCCTCTCCTATGATTTTTGAAGCTATTCTCAGATATCATTATTTCAGCTATTACTATATTTCAATAATGATAAAATCAAATCAATATAAAATTAAAACTTCATCCATGATTATAAAATCATTTCATTAAATAAAAAATACTATTGTTTTCAATTATTCAACATATCAGAGCATTCTTAATTTTCTTCCCACCAACTAATGGATATGTGTATGTAATCTATGTATGTAATAAATTATATTAGGTGTCAGATGGGTCAGGTTGCAGAAAAGCCCACAGTTAAAAAAAAAACTCACTGTACATTGTCGACAGTTTTTAAAGATTGAAAGTGAAAAAGTATGAATTTCAGGCTAGGTGCCAAGACCTTCTGGCATGAGTCATATGGTGGTGTGGGTTTGGGTAGAGTCACCCTTCTTTGTCTCTGTTTCTCCTCCCTAGATCTGGCGGAGAGTGATGTGGCATACACCCGGGCCATCATGGGCAGTGGCAAAGAAGATTACACTGGCAAAGATGTGCTGATTCTGGGAGGCGGAGATGGGGGCATATTATGTGAAATAGTCAAACTGAAACCAAAGATGGTCACTATGGTAGAGATATCCATTGTTGTCTAAGAGATCAAGTTCAGTAGGCTTCCTTTGTTTTCTACCTCCTTTTTTGCCTCAAGACTCCAGGTAATGTTATGAGGCAAATATGTTATAAAGACTGCCTTGAACAACCATTTTGATTTAGTATCAGGAGCCTTTTTATGTGGCCACCCATAAAGAAACATAATCTAGCTCAGAAGTAAAGACCATGCAACCTTGGCACTGTGTCTATTGCTTTGCCATTGCCAAAATGGTTTCTTCATGAGAAGAAAAGAAAAATTCAGTTCCTTGGTACAAAAATGAACCCATTCTCTCTTTTTTTTTAAACTGCGTACCTGGATTAGTATTAGAAACTTTTGTTTGTCTTAACCTTCTCTTTGAAATACTATTATTTTCAGACTTCTTTGATACATGCAAATACAGGGTAAATTTATCCTTAACCCATTTCAAACATTGACCAAATGGTGATTGATGGATGTAAGAAATACATGAGAAAAACGTGTGGTGATGTCTTAGACAATCTTAAAGGAGACTGCTATCAGGTAATAATGTTTCCAGGTAACATTATAAAGTTGACTGATGGTATTTTATTGACCTGAATTGTGCCTTCCTAAAACAGCTTTAAGAATATTTGGTCAAACAGTAAGGATGGCCACCATCCAAAACACAAACAACAACAAATGTTGGCGAGGATGTGGAGAAAGGGGAAGCTTCCTACACTGCTGGTGGGAATGCAAATTAGTTCAGCCATTGTGGAAAGCAGTATGGAGGTTCCTCAAAAAATTCAAAATAGAAATACCATTTGACCCAGGAATCCCACTCCTAGGAATTTACCCTAAGAATGCAGCAGCCCAGTTTGAAAAAGACAGATGCACCCCTATGTTTGTCACAACACTATTTACAATAGCCAAGAAATGGAAGCAACCTAAGTGTCCATCAGTAGATGAATGGATAAAGAAGAGGTGGTACATATACACAATGGAATATTATTCAGCCATAAGAAGAAAACAAATCCTGCCATTTGCAACAACATGGGTGGAGCTAGAGGGTATTATGCTCAGTGAAATAAGCCAAGTGGAAAAAGACAAGTATCAAATGATTTCACTCATATGTGGAGTATAAGAGCAAAGAAAAAAACTGAAAGAAAAAAACAGCAGCAGACTCACAGAACCCAAGAATGGACTAACAGTTACCAAAGGGAAAGGGACTGGGGAGGGTGGGGGGGAAGGAGGGATGAAGGGGGATTAAGGGGTATTGTGATTAGCACACATAATGTGGTGGGGGGGCACAGGGAAGGCAGTACAACACAGAGAAGACAAGTAGTGACTCTACAGCATCTCACTACGCTGATGGACAGTGACTGTAATGGGGTAAGTGGGGGGGACTTGATAGTGTGGGGAGTCTAGTAACCATAATGTTGCACATGTAATTGTAGATTAATGATACCAAAAAAAAAGAACATTTGGTTAAGAAGATAAATAGATCATCTTGTAGGAGAGGAAACATTTTGTTTGTCCGCCCTTCTAATTCTTGGCTGAGACTCCTGTAATGAAAGACTAACAAGAGAAAAAGAGAAAAACACGTATACCTCACGTATACATGGGAGAGAAAAATGAGTGACTCAGAGGTGGCTTTAGGATTTGGGCTTCCATATCATCTTAATAGGGAAAGGGCATGTAGGTGTCTTAAGGGAGAGAGAATGACTTTTAGGAAGATGAAGGGGCCCTTAGAATAGATAGGAGGCATGATAATCTCTGATGAACTGTGTCTGGGTATGATGTCAGTCTCCTCTCCTGGGATAAGAGTTTCCCTGGTTGAATTCCCCAGGGAGGGCATCTATGACAGTTGAGTTCATTTCAGAGGGCAGGTGAAGGGGAGTTTAGAGGAGGCATCTCCCTGCATTTGCCATTTTTTTCAGGTGCTTGTAGCTCAAAATAATCACTATGCCAAAGTGGCATATATTTTGAGGTGGCATGTTCTGCTAGTCTTTGACTCTTTATATGAGTTGTATGTATATTGGAACAGCTGCCTGTTGCTAAGCACATTAGTTTCTGTCCCAATTTGTTCTGTGCTTGGAAGTTGACCAATCATGCCAGTTTGTGGGAGACATTTTGTGTTGTATTTTGAGGATGCACATGTTTGGTTCCCATACTTAGGGTACTTGTTAGGGCAAGATAACCAAGAAAATAATGTATTTTATTTGAACAGAATCTTAAATATCTATCTACAGATTTATAAACAATTGAGATGAGTCCTTTACTTTGTTGATATGTAAATTACTTAGCAGTACCCCATCTTCCCTCATGTGTGCACACCCAAATTTGATTTTATGGTACATGGTACAAGGGAGGAATTACATTACAATGCATTTGTGTGAAAAGGGAAAGAAAGATATATGTTTCACTTAAACTATTTCAAGGTTTTAAAAGGGAGAGGGTTCTTCAAAACATGACACATTTGTTTCATGAGCTAAATGTTACCATTGTTTGCAAATAATGTTTGCATTGTTAGCCATATGCATTGTTTTAATGTTTAATCCTCACACCAGTAGCAAGTGGGTGCAAGTGGGTATTATTTCTATTTTATGGATAAAGAAGATTAAGGTTAGAGAGTTGAAAGGCATTTTTTCAGGGTTATAAGTTAATTTCAGAGGAGTGGTTCAGATTCCTGGCTCCTTATATGGTTTCCTTGTATGGCTTAACAAAGAAAATGTAAACAGAACTGCAAGCACAAACCTGTAGTAATGTGGAGTTGTAGGCTTGTAATTAGAGGTCAGGTAGAGGCCTCAGAAAACAGCCTCTCAACTTGATGTGATGACAGGCAGTTGGACATTTTAGGGAACTGAAAAGTAGTTGTTTATTTGAAATGGCCTGGCTCTTGAGGAAGTTGGTGCCCAAATACATCCTTTCTCCCTGCCGTCTTTTTGGATCAGAGCAGCCACCAGGGGGCGCCTGGAAAATTATTGTGAGGTTGAGTTTTCCCAGAGCCTCAAGGGGTGAAGGATCCTGGTCTGTGGGACAGTGGCAGGTAAGCCCCTTAGCTGTTAAAATGGTAACATTAAAAAAGAACCCACCAGGTCTTTGTGCTGTTTATCATTTGAAAAACAGATACTCAACCTTTTTTAGAAAATAGAAAATGTTCCAAAGCACTCCCATTTCTTTCATAATGATAGAGTAACCTTAATACTAAAGTCATTAAGGTAGTACACAAAACTACAGGTAAATTTTTATGTATGTATGAGATTCCCCCCAAAATAGTAAATTAAATGCAGCAGCTTAAGAACTGTGTTAGGTCCAAGACAGATTTAGTTAAGAAATGTTAAAGATGTGAATCTTAAGAAATCTGTCCGCATAATTATTTGAGTTATTTAAAGAAGAAAATAACATGTTAATATATGACAAAGCATTTGAGAATGTTTAGCAGTCAGTAACTCTTTTAGGTAAGGTCAAATTGCAGTGGAAGGGATACTACCTAAAATAATAGAAACTAACAAACAAGAGAATAATATAAAATAACTTAAAGATATATACATCTTTATATACTTTATCTATATACATTTTATATACAGTGGCAGAATACATAAGGCATTTCTGCTAAAACTAGGAACAAGATGAGGGTGCTTTATTACCTTTATTCAACACTGTTTTTGAGGCATTAGTTAATGATGGAGGTCAGAAAGGAAGGAGAATGAAAATACGGAAAAAGTCAAACGATTTGCAGACAGCACGAATGCTTAGAAAATCCAGGATACTCATCAGAAAACTAGTTGAAGTCAGTCATGTGTGTTTGGTGAAATGATTGGGTAAAGGCATAAACTAAAAATCTTTTTCACTATACTAAATGCAAAACAGTTTGAATGGAAATGGGGGCAAGGGCGGAATGGGAGCTAGAAAACCCTATTCAAAATAATGACCAGTTAAGTACCTAGTAATACATTTTACAAGAACAGTATTGTGAGGCTGGTAAGAATTAATGCAAAGATCTTACTGAAAGACAGCAGCTGAAGTTTTGACTACGTGAAGAGACATGTTCTATTTCCTGGATGAAAATATCAGAACATGTTTCTTCCTAATTATCAATAATTGCAGTCATAACCCAAGGGGGATTTTAGAATTAGACCAAATGATTTTGAAGTTCAGTTGGAACAAGAAATAAGAATAGCCAAGAAAAAGCTAAAATAATTGTAGTGAAGGGAGATCGGCCCTCTTGCTTAATCGTTTACTGCAAAGCACAGCAGTCAAACAGGAAGGATGGTGTTGACACAAGAATAGATGAGAGGAATGGTACAGAGACTTTGAACATACCTGAGTGTGTATTTGTACACACACAGCTAATACATGGGTGAAGGTGTATTTCAGTTTGCTTGGAAAAGGGAGATTCAGTTCATTTAGTGAGTGAGGCTGGCTTAAAAGACTGTCCATCTGTGTGAGGACAAAGTAACCCCAGATGCCATAGAAAAACTGACTTCAGATGGCTTAAGCTTTAGATGCAAAAACGAACACATTTAGGAAAATTTGGAGTATTTTGGATTTGGGAAACCTTTTAAAGAAAGGCAAGAAACCCAGAAACTAATGACAGTATAATACCATGGGCAAGCCAAAAGACGGACTGAAAAAAATACAGCCAACAAACATGACAAAGGAGTTCATCTTAATACAAAGGGCCCTTTTGGCTGAAAACTAAATAAAAAGAAAAAAAGGGAAAATACAAATTGGTACTTTTCAGAGGACTTTGAAAGTCAGCCTGTAAACTTAGGACAAGATGCTCACGCCTGGTGGTGGCTCAGCAAGTTCATGGGGGAACATCAGCAAGGTACTTAACGAAATATAAGAGACGCAACAGTGCAGGGAGGTTGCGAGGAAACAGGTGCTTGCCTGCATTGCTGGTTGGAGCACGAACTGCCACCAAAAGTGAAAACCAAAATACACGGCAGCTCAATGTTTGAGCACCCAGACTGCAGGCAGACCGGCCTTTCTATGAGGAGATTAAATAAGAGTAGAACATTTTTGGTGGAATGATATATTTTTTAAAAACATCATTACTTATAATGGGGTTAAGTGAAAGGTTCCACGTTCAAAACAACGTGTGTGATCCTAGTTTTGCAAAAGAGAACAAGCATTTGTGTTTCTATGTGGGGTCGGGGGTCGGGAGGGGGTGACTATGAGCATAGGGAAGATCCTGAGCATACCGAAGGGAATTGATAGGTAGATTGAAGTCTGCTGGGGTGTTAATGCCTTCTTTGCCTTTCCGTGGTTGCACTTAAATGGTAGGTTAAGTGAAGCAAGTTAACAATAGGACAGTAAGATGTAGTTTCTTTTTAAAAATTGTAACTTTGAGGAGGTAAGACCATCCTTAGGAAAAAATCTGGTTTAGATTATCTTAAGGAATTGTAGCCAACTTGATTTCTGACTTACTAGTTAGGTGAATTTTTTTTTTTAACATGAGTATGTATTGTAACTGGAGAAATAAACAGACAAGGAAAATAACCTCTGTCTAGTTCAGGATGTTGCCTACAGCCAGTGGTCCGCAGCATATAGCTTCAACACTTCAAAGATAAGAATAACCCCAAACTTATTTCCTGTTTGAGACTTCCAGCTCTTAACGACTGTACTCCGCTTGTTGATAACTCTGATTGTGGGAGCTGGTATTTATTGCATGGCTTTGTTACCAGCCCTACTTGAAGTGTTGGGGAAAGTTGAAAAAAACATAGGTTAATAGTTTGAGGTAGATGCAAAAATGAATTACAGTGGAGTCATTTAGTGCCTAATATGAAAGAAAAAAGTAGAAGAAAACATGGTAGTAGGAGAGGCAGTGTAGATTAAAGTATGAACTCGGTTTTCAGGTAGATCTAAGTACTTCTGGGAGCCTTTGGCAAACTATGCAACCTCTTTTTTTTTTTTTTTTGTGCCAAACAATAATTTAATATTTAGTTGGAGAGGGAATTGCTTTATTACATTGAACTCTTTGCTCTGTTTCTAACTGCCAGCAGAAGGCCAGAAATTACTAAGAAAAGCATTTTTTGTTGCTCACTTACCAGCATTATTTTTTACTTGCTTTTTCATCACTTCACCTTGGTATGAGGGGTTAAGTTTTTAAAAAGGGTATTTTACCAATGTCCTTAACCCTCTGCCTAACCAACCCTGCAGGTTAGTGGGTTTTCCCCCCACCCCCATATGCCTTGCTTTATTTATTTATTTATTTTTTAATAATTTATTTTGGATCATTAATCTACAATTACATATGCAATATTATGGTTATTAAACTACCTCCTTCATCAGGTCCCCCCCACCAACCCCATTACAGTCACTGTCCATCAGCGTAGTGAGATGCTATAGAGTCATTACTTGTCTTCTCTGAGTTGTACAGCCCTCCCCGTGCCCCCACAACATTACATCTGCTAATCATAATGCCCTTTTTCCCTCTTATCCCTCCCTTCCCACCCATCATCCCCAGTCCCTTTCCCTTTGGTAACTATTAGTCCGTTCTTGGGTTCTGTGAGTCTGCGGCTGTTTTGTTCCTTCAGTTTTTTTCTTTGTTCTTATACTCCACATATGAGTGAAATCATTTGATAACTTGTCTTTTTCGGCTTGGCTTATTTCACTGAGCATAATACCCTCTAGCTCCATCCATGTTGTTATGCAACCTCTTTTTAAGTTTGTTTCTCCATTTGTAAGACAGTGATAATAATAGGACCTGTAGAATTGAAAGTTGAAGACATAAAGCATGTAGGAAGCACTGGAGTTCAACTATTCCAGGCAAGGGTGGCAGTCCGTTTGGTTCGTGGGGCAAGTGCTGTGGATCTCAGCACCATTTGCATTTCCCCCTTCCTCTACAAGCCTTTAACTACTTCCACATGTGTTGGCTCACCCACGTCTCTTCCCGTTCCCTCTGGAAGGTTCTCATAGAAGACTGTATTCCAGTACTGAAGAGGTACGCCAAAGAAGGGAGAGAGTTTGATTACGTGATTAATGATTTGACCGCTGTTCCAATCTCCACATCTCCTGAAGAAGGTAGAGTCTGGGTTCTTTTGTTTTTAACCAAGATAATGTTCATAGAAGTGTTTTTCTTGGTACCACGGTAGAATGAAATGATGGATCTTCAAGACTGCCCGATAAAATTCCTTCATTTTTCTTAAGGTAGGGAATCCGAGGCCCACAGTGAGGTAGGTGTGGCTTTTGTCAAGTCTTCTTCTGCCTCCGAAAGAGCAAATAAAGTCAGTCATTTGAAACAAAATTAAATAAAATGACTCGAAATCATGTCATTGGAACATTTGCTCATTTGATAATTTATTTACATTGTGTGATTTTTAACTTGTACTAGGACAAACGGGTAACTTTTCTAAGCAACACCAGAGACAATTCCCTTTCTCAAACTAGGAGCTTGAAATCACTGCTGGTTTGGGATGTCCGTGTGCATGATTTTTCGGAGACCCTTCCTTCTCGCCGAGCTTGTAGACTCAGTTCCCCACCTGATGACGCTTGCAGTTTTTCTCTGGGGGTGTTGCTGCTTTTCCCTCCACTTAAAGGTGTTTGTCAGCTTCCAACCACTGCTTCATGTCAAATCTGTGTTGGTACTGTAAGAGCAGTGCTTAAGTACGTGCACATCTGCTTGTATATGCACAGGGGGGCAAGGCATCCAGTACGTGACAGGGCCTGATCATTCATAAATGAGCTGCCCAGCATTGGGTCTTAAGCTCATGGCTTTTTTTTGTTGTTATTGTTGAGTATTACTTTGAATGTTTGACTTCAGATGTTTCTGATGCTTGCAAACCCACATTTATAAAATCTTTTTTAACATGCAGATTCCACATGGGAGTTTCTCAGGCTCATTCTTGACTTGTCAATGCAAGTGCTGAAACAGGATGGGAAATATTTTACACAGGTAGGCTCATTTACTGGTTTTCCCGAGACTCTCAAGATTTTTTTTACTTTCAAATTTGAATTCGTATGTTCTTTAAGTGTATGTCTGCTAAGGATAGAAGGGGACAATCGGTTTGTGTTCTTTCAAGCGTTGTTCATAAACCTCGCACCTGCGTGTCCCGAGTTCTGTGTGTCCTGTTAATGTCTGCTGTCCCAGTTTATCTGCTTTGGGCTTTGGCTGTAGTATGAGCTTTGGCCACCAGATGGAGACAAAGACTGTGCTTTCTCCCCCATCCCGTGATTCTTAACTGAAAAGCCAAGTTTTCTCCATGTCATAATCTGCTTTGGCTGTAGTGAGCTCCTGCCACCAGATGGAAGCAAATTGTGATTTTCTCATTCTTTAGGGGAGTCCTAATTTTAAGAGAGAGTTTCAAGTTTTATATTTCTTGATAGGTGAATATGTGTGTGTGTGTATCATGCTATTCAGTTAACAAAACTCTGAAACTGAAGCAGCTAATTGACGATCCAGTCTCTTAACTTTCTTGATTCATAAACAGAAGATAAGCACTTTTAACATACGTAGTATTGTACTCTGGTCCCTTTAATTCGTAAGCATTTTCAGGAGAATCTCACTACCCTGCCCCCTTTTTAAGAAGCTCAGTATATTTAAATGTGAAGAACTGGGAGATAGGTTTTTAACTTTATTTTCCTGAGGAGGCATTTTCAAGCAGGCCCCAGATAGTTCATAAGCTCTGAGATGAATAATGCTGAAAACAACTTGGCAACCGTAAGAAACAAATTGAATTAGTCCCCAGCCCATCCTGTTTTCCTTCTCTACCCTCTTCATGTAATACCCCTCTACAAGGCGATTAACACTAGATCTTGGACCTGGTCAAAGTGTGGGGCCACTTTCAAGGGGAGTAGGCAACTGTCTGAATGGATTTTTTTTCCCCGCTGATGTTTAGAAATGGTTAAAAAAAAAACACGTTCTAGACTCTTTTAAAGCAGGGGTCTGCAAAAACTACAGGTCAAATGTCACCTACTCTTAGTTTTGTAAGGTTTTCTTGGCACACGGTCACAGCCATTCATATTGTCTGTGGCTGCCTTTGTGTGGTTGGGGCAGCACTGAGTAGTCGTGATGGAGACTGTATGATCTGCAAAGCCTAAAATATGTTCTGTCTGGCCCTTGATGAAAGTCTGCTGACCCATGCTTTACAGGAAATCAACAATGAAACCTGCTGAAAGTCATCTTAGTCTTGTAAAAGCTACCTAAACTCAGTGGGTTGGGTTTTCTCATGAGTGCCCATTTCTCAAGCAGAGCCCATCAATAGAATTTGGTTCTTTCTATTTTTCTGCAAATAGAAGGAAATGTCATGCAGCTAAAGTGGGGGAAGAATGTGTGTCTCTGGGATCTTTAATCAAAAGAGACAGAAAATAGCTTGGGTCCAGTGCAAACCAGTCAGTTTGCAGCAGACAACAGGTGGAGTTAGGAAGAGAGTGTGGCTGTTTTCTTTGTTATGAGTGTTTGCCTTTCTTGAGGAACTGTTATCTCAGTATGGAAGACTAATAGAAATGCTTGCTTAACAGATCACCACAGCCGCATTTGTAAATATTAATGATCCAGACTTTGAGAACTTGTCTTTGCTAACTGACTTTTACCAAACATCACGTTGTATGCCTGGGGCTGTGTTGGTTTCCTAGAGTTGTCCAAAAGATACATTAGGGCATGTTTCCTTTCCTTGCATTCATTATAGTTGGAAACTCAAGGCAGTCTGCTTTAATTAGTAATGCCCAGGATCACAGAGTACTTTTGGGGGCTGAACGTGTCACAGAGTGAGATTCATATAGACTAAGGGAGCAGAGGCCTTTGAAGGGTTGTTTGACTCAGGATGTAATGAGGCAGTTGCCACAGTGCTGTGGTTTTTTTTTAACTGTCATGTGATATAGTCAGGAGATACTTGATCACAGCTCCCCCTCTTCCCTGGGTGTGTAGCTTTGAACTGGAGCAAGGGTAAAGATGAGATGGAATTGTTTGGCCTGTTACTTGGTGATTGACAAAGGCTAAATGATCCTACCTAAAATTGCTTGCATCACAGTAGCAAGCTCATGATGTCATTAGTGTTACTGTGGCTGCTTGAAGACAGCCCTGTCAGTATGGCACAAAGCTGGGGAAAGCATTATGAAGTGCATGGGAATTGAGTGAGCTCTGGTGGGCCAGGGGAATTTAAATGCAGGGCACATTGATGGCAAGCCACTAGGATGAAGGTGCTGGACGTGACCTCCCTCCCTTCTCTCTCCAACTCCCCACTAAAAACACGTGGAGGTTATTTGATACATACAAATTATGGATGTGACATTCATCTAAGTTATGATGTAAGACAGTAACCGCTACCAGCCCCAACTTGAGAACCGGTCTTTACCAGTACCTTTGATACATATGCATCCCTCCCGTGCCCCTACCCACCTTCTAGAAGTAACCCATCTTTAGGGTTGTTCTTTTATTCCTGTGCTGAAGCACAGAACCAAAATATTTCTGTTAAGTCCTGAATCATTCATGAAGCTAATTTTCTGCACCACTGAATTTATTTTATTTTTACTTTTATGTATTTAAAAACTTTTTATATTGAGGTCCGTACAATAAAATACATAAACCTTAGCGTACAGCTTGATGAACTTTGACACATTAATGAGTATATAGTCACTAAGATACCAAGATACCAAACATTCTAATTTTTTTTCCCTAAACGCATTTCACCTGTCCTCTGATGCCCTCCACTGTCTGTGTTTGAGTCTGTTTCAGCTTTGTTTGTATTGTTTTTCAGATTCCACATCGAAGTGAAACCACATGGTATTTCTCTTTCTCCATCTGACTGACTTCACTTAACATAATACCCTCTAGGTCCATGCATTAGGTCGCAAATAGCTGGATTTCACTCTTTTGCGTAGCTGAGTGATGTTCCATTGTGTATATGTACCACATCATTTTTATCCATTCATCTTTCAATGGACACCTTAGGTTGCTTCCATATCTTGGCTATTATAAATAGTACAGCAGTAAACGTAGGGGTGCATATGTCTTTTCAAATCAGTGTTTCTATTTTCTAAGGATAAATACCCAGAAGTGGAGTTACTGGGTTATATGGTATTTGTATTAGTTTTTTGAGGAACCTCTTTCCTGTTTTCCATAGTGGCTACACCAATTTATATTCCCACCAACAGTGTAGGATGGTTCCCTTTTCTCCACATCCTCACCAACACTTGTTATTTCTTGTCTTTTGGGTAGTGGCCATTCTGACTGGTGTGAGGTGATATCCCATTGTGCTTTGATTTGTGTTTCCCTGATTAGTGGTGGTGTACGTGTGCTGATCTTTATATATAGATGTTTCACATATGTGTGATTCCTAAATTCTTACATTGTTCGGTTAAGCTCGTTTTTGAACTTGGTAAAAATGGTGTCATTAAGGATGTATTCTTTCAGACCTGTTACTTTTTATGTTACAGAAATCATGCATGCTATTAAGTTTAAAAGATAACAAACAGTACAGAAATTGATAAAGTATAAAAGCAAGTGTCACCTACCTACACCTAACGTGCAGCAAGGACAGTTCTAGAAGCAAAGCTATTGAATTGGGATTTACCCCCTAGAAGTGCCTCCCCATTACCCCATTATTCCCTTCCTCTCATCCTTAATAGGTGTTTAATTCTTTGCTATTAAATTTTCGCTCTGCATCTCCTAGGTATCTGTCTTAAAAGAAAAATGTTATTTTTATTTCAGTATACAGGAAAGTGAAATGTATTGCATTATTTTGGGGGTGGGGGTGGGTCTCTATTTGTGGTAATGTTTTTTAACTGCTTTTGGACAATGTTGGGAGAGAACAAATTGAAACTTTCCTGTTTCCTTACCACATTCTGTAAGGAGATCCTCCAGTATACTCTCTATAAAGAGAGTGTGCTGTCAATTTTAAGATGACAAGGAAAACCATTGAATTGTGCACCTAGGTGGCATTTCCATTCCATAGCTTCCCCAGTGGTAATGTGTTCTAAAAACAACCAGGCCGTGTTTTCTATTTGTGAATCTTAAATTACACATGTGGTGTTTATATACTCTTATGGTGAACTTGATGTTGAAACCAAATTATATGCTATTGAAGACCACTTTGGCCAAATCCCACTGCAAGACCCTAGATGATGGGTTACTACACAGGCTGGCACTCAAGGACGACATCATGCCGAGCGAATGTGTTAAAACCGCCAAGGCCAGCTCTTAGAATAGCTCTGTCTACCCACTTGCCCATGGCTGGCTGGTTTTCAAATGCTGTTCTTAGGAATGCTTACATCACAGGCTGCCTTTATTTGTTAATAATTTTCATCTTAACATTTACCTAGTTATTTGGAGGCAAATTGATAGTGTTAAGTTCTTAAGAAATGCAGTCAGCACATATATTGTTGTTTTCCAAGCATTAAGAGCTTCACCGGTTAAAAGGAAATAGATGGTATTAAATACCTATCTTGTTTTCTTAATCTGTTATGAAAAGCCCCTGGGGGAAAAGTATTATAAAATAATAAGGCCTACCCCAGACCTACTGAAAGGAAATCACCATTTAACAAGGTGCCCTATGATTCAGATGCATATTCAAGATTAAGAAGCACCACTCTAGAACCAGGCAGGTACTGTAGCCATTTAGCACCTCTGTTCAGTCTTGGCCAGCATCTGATTCTCTACCTTTTTTCCTTCATGATTAGAGTGGCTACTGCAGCTCCCAGTGTCACATCTAGGTAATAGGCTCAAAGTAAGTTAAAGGAGCCAGTCACTCTGTTTATCCTTGATTGTCAGAATCAAAAAGTTTCCCAGGAGCCCCCAGGGACTTTCACTCTCTGATTGCCCCTAGCTGCTGGGGAGGCTGAAAAAGTAGTTGCAAGAAAGAAAAATTAGAACAGTGAAGTCCAGAGAAGGGTGTGGTAAGAGCTGCAGAGTATCCGTGGTACATACATCCTGAATAAGCTTCTGTTCTCTTGTGTCTTAAAGTAACTCCACAGATTTTGGGAAAAGTATGTGGGTGTGAATATAGTTCGGCATCAACATCTTAGATTCTTAATGAAGGCTGTAGTTTTGAGCCACTCTGGAAGGCAAGAACATTATCTCTTTGATCTTCATTCTCAACACATAGTGACTATAGGGAAAATATACTTTGAATGGCTTAGGTGTGTGAATTTCTGCTAATTGTGTGGTGTTAATATGACTGTCACTAATGAGAAATTGGTCTCTCTGCTTTCCATTGCTTCATACACTTAGTAATTTGAAATGGCTTGGTAAATGAGGTAGAAGGATAATGAACTAATGGATCCATAAATAGAATTCAACTCGGTTTGTGAAAGTACAAAAGCTTTATCATTTTCAAAGATGAACTTTCATCTACAGCTGGAATTGTTCTCATATATTAGAGACCTTCAAATGAGTGGGGACCTTCAGTAAGACTCAAGAATCCCATTGTTTGCTTTCCTTTCTTGGATTTAGGGGAACTGTGTCAATTTGACGGAAGCCCTGTCGCTCTATGAAGAACAGCTCGGGCGCCTGTATTGTCCTGTGGAATTCTCGAAGGAGATCATCTGTGTCCCTTCGTACTTGGAATTGTATCCTTTGACCATAACGTTGTGTTGCCAGATCAGAATACCCAAGTAACTCCCATGCCAGTTTCACATTTTAAATCCCAATAATAAACGGAATTAGCTCTGCGTGTATATGAGGCCATAGTAATCAAGTGTGGCTGCACAGTGGAATCCCCTGGGAGCTTTAAAACCGTACTGATTCACAAACACTCGTCCAGCCCCACCCTGGTCTGCTGCTCAGTCAGAAATGCTGGAGATGGGGATGAATGAGGGACATCAACTAACCAGTGGGCCAGGGGATTGATGTGCACATTAGAGTTCCAGACGCCGTAGTCTGAAACACCACCTCTGCTGTAGCAGCAAAAGGACTACAGGCGGTCATTCTACTTTTATATTAAAATTATACTACTTTGATAGTAGTTTGTGCATTTGATCTTGATTTGCAGTAGAGATTAAGAGCTACAAAAAATGCTGGGGATTGCAAAGTTAATGTTGGAGTTCTCCATTAGTTCCAATTCATAAAGTTAGTCCAGAGAAATTAGAACAGAACCTGGAAAAAAACTAGAATGAGAACGTTACCACTGGAAACATAAAGTGCATTTCCTTCTAAAAGGCTGACTATAGTCTCCAGACCAAAGCTTCCTTTTGTGCAGTGACTGAAGCCAGTTGACTGATAGCTGCTCTCATTGCTGTGGAGGGAGACCCTATGCCTGCTGCTGGCCTGCAGCGAGGCCCTTGCCCAAAAGCCTAGGCAGCTCCCGGGCCCCCCTGGAAGGCGGGGAGCACTCTGCTGGATGGGTGGCCCCGGTTTCTGCGGCCTGTGGAGACCTCTGACTCTTCTCCCTGTACCAACTGGCCACCTTATCAGGTTTCCCCACCTGGAGCACTGCTTACCATCAGGTCTGTGTTTATATACTGAGAGAGTTTAGAAATCAGTTGATAACATTTGGAGAAAAGGCTTCCGCTCTCTGGCTCCCCCTTCATCCTTCCCCCTTTTTGTCTTCCTTTCTTCCTCTCTCTGCCTTCCCTGACTCCCTCCTCTTCTCCCTTCTGTCTTTGTCCCCCGTTACCCCATATTAATTCCCTAACACATCGGGGAGACCTTGGGAACATAGTGTTACCTGCAAGAATATTGCCATTCTTCAGCCTTTTCTCCACTCTGCTCCGCAGCCCTGCGCATCACAGGGGGTAGGTGTCTAGACTGTAAAGTGGTCTCCTTCACAGGCCTCCGTTCTCGTTAGCACAGCACCCTAAGCCATTCAGCTTTCATCCATCTTCAGTTTGTAAGCCTGAGATCTACCTTGAATTACCTGCCTTTATTCCTTGACTCCCCATCCAGGTGGGTATTTTACACTGTCTGGAAGAAAGCTAAACCCTGAAGATCAATGGCCCCTAATCACGTGTGCTGCAAATAGCCTTCCTGACCTTCATATGCTGTACCTGACAACGCAACAAGCCGTGCAATTGATTAGGAATTCCTTCAAGATTTCTTTTTTAAAGAATTATTTTTAATTTAACAAAAGCAAGTGGAAAATCTATATTTTGATCAGCTAGGGTGTGATTTTTTTGAAAGTCAGCTGAAGGATGATTAGACAGCACAGCGAAGGCTGCTAAATGCACTGAACCCCTAGAATGTGATTTTTGTTACCTTTTTTTTCTGTGTGGGCTTCTTCTTTTTGTTTTGGTAGGCTTTGAATTTGGTGGTTTGGAGGAATGAACATCGTCGTTTTGTTCTGGAGGAACGTTCTTGATGGTGTTTCTTTTCCCCCAAATTGACTTAGATATTAAAATTTGGTGCTTATAAGAAAGTTAAAAAAAATGAATAGCAATGCTTCAATTAAAATTACAAAAGAGAAACTTTATGTGTCTGTTCTTTTATTTCGGCCAGGTCCCCTCTTTCTCACTTCTGATCTCATAGAACAAAGGTGTCTCCTGGACTTTTTTTTAGTTCTCTGTGCCATTTATCTCTTTATAATAGGATGCATCGCCTCAGGGTCTTTTTTGAACAGTGGTAATGACTTCATTTGCCACTATGGTAAATGATAAATAACCCATTACAGAAACTAGTTCTTCATTATAAAATGGACCTGAGGATCGAAAAAGATTTGGCCTCACTGTGAGGTTGAAAGTCAAAAGCTTATTTAACTTCCCACTCTTACTAGTGTATTGCGTATGGAAATAAAGATGTTTTGAATGGCTTCTGTGAAACTTTGAGAAGATTCTGGGTGCCCAGGTAGATTATAGTTCATGGAGAGGCCCTCAACAAGAGCAACTTTAAACTCATACAGAAATGCTTGTAACAGCTTCGTAGTATATTTGCAGCTAACAGTCCACATCAAAGGTGAGGTTATATTGATTTGGGTTACATTTGTATGAAAGGTTTATGCTTTATTAACAGAATGAATTTATGGTGAATTTGCAGTTAAGGAAAACATCAAAAAATGAAATATTCAGTGTCTGCTTTGAGATGAGTGTCAACTCACAACAGCCTTCTACCCAAGATCAGTTCATCTAACAGATACTCTTTAAAAATGAATATATGCCTACTTCGTTCTCTGTTGGAGCGTGGAAGAAACAATGACATAGAATAAAAGGAGTTAGAATCATGTTGGAACTAGATTGGCTTTCAGCAAATACTTTTCTTAGGAGTAGAGGTTAAAAACGGCATTGGTAGACATTAAGAATTCTACCCACCCCCTCACCCCCTCAAACTCTTCTTTGATGCTTTGCAAAGGCTCTGTACACTGTCTAAGGTTAAAAATGATGGTGCAGTTACTGTTAGAACACCACTTGGGGTTAACAGAGTTGGATTTTTTTTCCCATTTTAGAGAGGAAACCAAGTGTATCTGGTGTCTGCACATGCTATTACTAATACGTAAGTGTAACTTTGTACTTGAGGACTAGCTTGAGGCCAAGGCTAATTCAGTCCACTGATGAATCTGGTGACACGCAGGGCCCGCCAGGAGCTAAGAGAAGTGAAGTGGATTAGGCCAGACCATGGGAGATGTACTCAGAGAAGGGCTGTGGTAGAGGAGGAAGAATGGAACATTTTATTTTGGGTGATAATGGTAAATCTGGACCCTACTCGTTTCTTCATACTGGAGAAAGGGTGATGTGTAATTATTTTTGAACATCTTTGTAATTGCTTTAAAAGTAAAGCTTGCAACCTGAAGTCCCGGAAATTAAAAACACTGTCTTCTGGTGTTGTACTTTTAAGGAAATGTTATCCAAGCACTATTATTTGACTTTAATGGCTGTAGTATTTATTACATAGTGTTGGTGTCTCCTTTATAATCTAAAATAGAATATACTGTAGCATCGTAGCTACCTTTTAATTAAAGACAAGACAAATAGGGCTGTAGCTCAAAATCTGTTCAACACATCAGATACCAAGAACTGGTTTATTTAAAAAAAAAATGCTGTTCCTGAAAATGTGATTGCTTGTTTCAGAAACGATTAATGGTGATCTGACTGGGCTGGAGGAAGGCGGGGTTGACCGTGTGTTCATTGGGCGAGAACAGTGTTGATGGCTAAGGGAACAATGCGCAGCTCCTGCTCGGGTGGTTGGATAGGCGCCTCCTAGCTTGCGTTACCTCGTCCTGACAGAAGCGCTTGCATTTCTCTTGAATGGGTGACTGCTCTGTTCAGTGACTGTTGGGGCAGGGTGAAGGAGGTGTGTGTGTCAGACGTTGCCTATCGTTGGCCTATGTGTGAGACTCTAGAGCAGTGTCGCACAGTGTGCTACTTCAGCCAGCTCTTCCCTTTTAAGCACTTTTACTTCAGCTCCCTGCCAGATTCCGTGGAGGAAGCTGTATGTTGATGGACACTGGCACAAGCTCTTTACCCAGCCTGAGAACAACACTTGAGTAGCACTGTTCTAGAGGTCAGGTGGGCAGCAACATTTGGTAAGAGCTGCTCTATGGCCTTGAAGAAATACTCCTATCACCCTGTTGCTGAGTGGCTTTGTTCCAAGTTATCTTTTACATGAGTGTGCTTTGGGTGAATAAACGACTTTCATTTACATTACCTGTTCAGTCCTAAAAGCTTTGAATTCCATGTTAACACACTGAATAGGCCAGCAGTCCAAATTCGTAAAGTGCCTGTGAGTCCCCTGCCTAGTAACAATTTGAGGCTGGGCTCCAGCATTCTGAATTTGCTAACTGAAAGCCTCCAGCAGAGATCCTTAGCAGCCTGGTGAAACCAGTGAACCCTTCCTCAGAAACTTTTTTATTGGAAGTATAGTTGATAACAATATATTGGATTCAGGTGTACAACACAATCATTCAACAACGACACAGCAGAAAATGCGCACCATAATAAGTGTGTTACTTTCTGTCACCAGCGTTATTACAGTATTTTGATTATATTTCCTGTGTTAGTTCATCCCATAACTGCTACTTTATAACTGGATGTTTGTGCCTCCTTATTCCCGTCACCTATTTCACCCATCCCCCCACCTGTCTCCCCTATGGCCACCACCAGTCTGTTCTCTGTATTTTTTTGATATTTATGTTTTTAGATAACACACGTAAGTGAATCCATATGGTATTTGTCTTTGTCTGACTTACTTCAGGTCCATCCTTGTCGCAAATGGCAAGATTTTTTTTTTTATGGCTGAGTAATGTTCTAATGCACATATGTACCACATCTTCATCCATGGAACTATTGAAAAAGCATGTTTTTTAAATGTATAAAGTAGATATGATTACATGGAAACAAGTTACATTATTTTTCAAAAATTTGTGATTTAATATTGGTGCTTTAATAACTTGTTACACAGGTGGATCTAGTGGTGAGTCAAATATTGTGATTATGAAATAGTAATGAGCATAAATATTTAAGATCTGCAGCAACTCAGTGTGATTAAGAACACATCTGATTTCTCTTGTTGACAAACTCTATAGGTACCACCAGTACTAACATGGTTTGTCGCCCGTATTTATGCTTAAAGGAAATGGCCAAATTTCAACTAGAGGCCAGTGAAAACAAAGAAATGTTTTCCCATCCAAGTTTAGGGACCCAGAATTCTGTGCATAGACCTCAGGTTAAGAAGCCCTGACATACGGTTTTTGCTTTCATTGTTTGATTTTGTTGAGGTGTTGGGAAGGATAGCTGGGTCCCTTCACCCTGCTGTCAGAACTTCAAATCAGTACTGGCAGATGAGTTCTCCTCACCCAGAACCATTTAAAATCTCAATTATCTAGTGCAGTCATTCCACTGATTCCTGCTTTACTCATTATTTCAAAAATGAGAAATAGAATGTGGGCAAGAAATAGCTCAGTGCTTTTGAAAAGCTATATGAATACTCCGGGACGTTTTTTCCCTGGGAAATCAGATGATAAATGTGACTGGACAGGTATGCTTATCTCCTGTATGTGGGGGTCCCAGAGAAGCCCTGGCCAGCGCATTAATGCAGGTGGCATCATCTGCGACAACCAATCATGGCAGTCATTGCAGTGAGTGATTCCTTTATGATGAAGTATTAGGAAGCAGGCCGCTCCCTGGGCCGCTTTGCTCAGGAATTGGACAGTGAGTCAGGCCTTTCCGATAGAAGTACACTAGACAAGCCTGGTCAGTTTTGACAGGAGCCCACCCAATATCCAGACAGGGAAGACTGGGGAGTCCCATTTCCTTCCCTCTCCCCACGTTGCCTAGAGAGGAAATCCCAGGACTGTAAAGTTGGGCAGGGGATTGTCTCTGGATGTGGGCTTTGACCCTGGAATTAAGAGAGAGTTCCTGGTTCCATCTGTTAGGAAATCATTTTTTCTTGTCTTGCTTCTATTTTTAATTTTTTGAAGAGCCTCCATACTGTTTTCAATAGCAGCTGTACCAGTTTACAGTCCCACCAACAATGCACACGGTTCCCTTTCCACCATGGCCTCACTAACACTTCTTTTTAGTTCTAAAATAGTCTTACATATATATTGTTGGATTACATTGGTAACTCAGGTTCTCCCTAAGTGATTCTGACAGCTCTAAGTTCATTGCAGAGGGACAGATATCCTCTCTGCACTACATTCCATATCCTCTACTTTGTAGACACCTCTGCCTTTGCCTGCTTTCAATTGTCTGAGTTACTTTGACACCTGAAATTCCCTCACCCTTCCAGCGCTGGGGAAGCCTCCGTCAACATGTCCTATGCATTCATTATGTGATCCCTTCACACTCAGCGTTTATTTCTTTTCTCAATCTTATTAAATAGTTTTTATCCCATAGCTGTTGTCCATATATGCTTAAATGTTTAATTTAATGTTTGAAGAGATGTTAAATGTCTGAAGAGATGGAGTGTCCTGTTGGGAAAGAGTACACCTGAGTGTGATTTCTGACTTTTGCCATGCAGGAGCCAGAGGGTTTTAACTGAAGTATGGTGGGGGCCAGGGAAGCAAGACCTTCTGCGCAGGTCCAGTTGACAGATGGTAGAACTTAAGCTGTGAAGCTGCCACTGCATCCCTCTGGCTCACTTTGCCTAATCCTTTGTGTGTGTGGTGGGCACTTAAGGTAAAGTGCATCGTAAAAGGGAATTCTCAGGATTGCATTTTCCAAGTGGAACATGGAGAAAATAGGCTGGTGTGAAGAAATAACACAGCGTTGGGCATGTTCGAGAAGGAAATCAGTCTATGATGCTGAAGGGAGCAATCTGCATGTTCAATGTCCAAGGAGCAAGAACGTCCTCCCTGCCCATGGTCATGGGGTTTGGGGGGTGGTAGCCCCACTGGGGATGGAAGCACAGTGTTGGTGGGGAGGGGGTCCTTTCACCAGAGCTTGTGTCTTTGGGTTCCTTCTTGGTGCCCCAAGGGCCAAAGAGGAGCAGAAACTCAGGAGGGTGTACAGCGTTCAAACCAGAAAACTGGAACGATGTATAGGACCAAAGTCACTTTGGGGTGGCCATTTCTGGGACTGAGTCCTCTCTTCTTTCCTGTCTGTGCTCCACTGTCAACTGCATCACTGTTGAATGTCTCTGCCCTTCGTGACTTCCCACCCATTGGGTGGAATTCTTGCACCAGGCCTCCACTTTTGGTCCCATGGTGGCTTGGTTACCATGCCAGTCTGTGGAGTCCAGGCAGCAAGGCTGCAAGGCTCCAATCCTGGCTGCTTGTGCTCAGTTTGAGCCTGGCGCATGGCTCCCACTGGGTAAATCTGGGAGGGTTTGTGCACTAAAGTAATTGAGCAGAGTACTGAATCATAAACCATTGAAAAAAAATTGGAAGTCATGAGGGCGTATGGACAACAAATACACAAATGGGGGGGCATAAATATACAAATAGATAAGGTGCTTAGCACAGAATTCTGAGTGCCAGCTAGGTAAGGGGGAAGGAACAGTTCACATTTTGTTAATCATCACAGTGAAGACTGAATTAGGCAAGACTTATCCACTGGTGTAAAATCTTGGGGGAAATTTTGACAAGCATATTCATGTGGCTTCAAAGTGTCTCCCACACATTGCTTATGACTTGTCTTATGTTTCCTATTGCCACTGGAACAAATTACCACAAACTTAGTCACGTAAAATAGCACAGATTGACCATCTTGCTCAGAAGTTTGAACCAAGTCTTCCAGGGCTGAGGTCAAGCTGTTGTCAGGCTGCTTCCTTTGGGAGGCTCGAGGGGAGAATCCATTTCCTGCCTTTTCGATCTTCTAGAAGCCACCTATATTCCTCCAATCTCAAAGCCAGCAGCACAGCAGCTTCAAATCTCTTTGCTTCTGTTGTCACATTGCCTTCTCTTTCTGACTCCTGTGTCCCTGTTTTAGGGCCCCTTGGGATTACACTGAACCCACCTGGATGGTCCATGATAATCTCCCCAGTCCCAGATCCTTACCACAGCTACAAAGTCCCTTTTGTGGTATAAGGTAATATTCATATAAGGTCACAGATAAGGTCCTGCATTAGGATGTGGATGTCCATAGGAGGCCATTACTCAGATCACCACATACTGCTGGAGAAAATAACTCCACAGTGGGGAAATGCAACACCTTGCCAAGTGATCCAAATCAACAAGAAGCAGGTGGATACCATGAGTCCGGTACTCAGAAGAGTCCATCATCACCTATGTAGCATTTGGCTAAGAATGAATTACCTGAATCTAATTATGAGGAAACATTAAGCCCAAAATGAGAAATGTTTATTTTATTTTACTTTTTTAATATTTTATTATGACTTAAAATGTCTTTATATTGAGGCACGTATGATAGAATGCACAAATCTTACTGCACAGCTCGATGAATCCTGACATGTGCACACTCACGTGACCTTTTTCTTTCCCTTCACCTACTGTCCACATCCCCCCATCCATCTCGGATAAGGCGACCCCTACTCTGTTTTCTGTGTTTATGAGGCTTTGTTTGTTTTGTTTTCTAGGTTCCATATATAAGTGAAATGATATGGTATTTCTGTCTGACTTACTTCACTTAGCCTAATGTCCTCTAGGGCCATCCATGGGGTCACAAATGGCAGGATTTCATGCTTTTTTATGGCTATTGTTTCACTGTGTCTATGTACCACATCTTCTTCATCCATTCATCTACTGATGGACACTTAGGCTGCTTCCATTTCTTGGCTATTGTAAATAGTGCTGCGATAAACATAGGGGTGCATCTGTCTTTTTCAAACTGGGCTGCTGCATTCTTAGGGTAAATTCCTAGGAGTGGAATTCCTGGGTCAAATGGTATTTCTATTTTGAGTTTTTTGAGGAACCTCCATACTGCTTTCCACAATGGTTGAACTAATTTACATTCCCACCAGCAGTGTAGGAGGGTTCCCTTTCTCCACATCCTCGCCAACATTTGTTGTTGTTTGTGTTTTGGATGTTGGCCATCCTCACTGGTGTGAGGTGATATCTCATTGTGGTTTTAATCTGCATTTCTCTGATAATTAGCTATGTGGAGCATCTTTTCAGGTGCCTGTTGGCCATCTGAATTTCTTCTTTGGAGAAGTGTCTATTCATGTCCTCTGCCCATTTCTTAATTGGATTATTTGCTTTCTGTTTGTTCAGGTGCATGAGTTCTTTATATATTTTGGATGTCAACCCTTTATCAGATACGGTTTTTATGAATATATTCTCCCATGCTGTAGGATTTCTTTTTGTTCTACTGATGGTGTCCTTTGCTGTACAGAAGCTTTTTAGTTTGATATAGTCCCATTCGTTCATTTTCACTTTTGCTTCCCTTGCCCAGGGAGATATGTTCATGAAGAAGTCGCTCATGTGTATGTCCAAGAGATTTTTGCCTATGTTTTTTTCTAAGAGTTTTATGGTTTCATGACTTACATTCAGGTCTTTGATCCACCTTGAGTTTACCTTTGTGTATGGCGCTAGACAATACTCCAGTTTCATTCTCTTACACGTAGCTGTCCAGTTTTGCCAACACCAGTTGTTGAAGAGGCTGTCATCTCCCCATTGTGTATCC
Organism: Smutsia gigantea; assembly: GCA_032199065.1. NCBI lineage: Eukaryota > Metazoa > Chordata > Mammalia > Pholidota > Manidae > Smutsia > Smutsia gigantea. Next base: position 26,226 of record JAVSCE010009172.1, read on the forward strand.
ATGGGTCCTTTATAGTATATGAATTGACCATACATGATTGGGTTTATATCTGAAATCTCTATTCTGTTCCATTGATCTATGCGTCTGTTCTTGTGCCAATACCAAATTGTCTTGATTACTGTGGCTTTGTACTGGAGTTTGAAGTTGGGGAGTGTAATCCCCCCAGCTTTATTCTTCCTTCTCAGGATTGCTTTGGCTGTTCGGGGTCTTTTGTGGTTCCATATGAATTTTAGAACTATTTGTTCCAGTTCATTGAAGAATGCTATCGGTATTTTGATAGGGATTGCATTGAATCTGTAGATAGCTGTAGGAGGATGGCCATTTTGACAATATTAATTCTTCCTATCCATGAGCACGGGATGTGTTTCAATTTATTGGTATCTTGTTTAATTTCTCTCATGAGTGTTGTAGTTTTCAGAGTATAGGTCTTTCACTTCCTTTGTTAGGTTTATTCCTAGGTATTTTAATCTTTTTGATGCAATTGTAAATGGAGTTGTTCCCCTGATTTCTCTTTCTGCTAGTTCATCGTTAGCATATAGGAATGCAACAGACTTCTGTGTATTAATTTTGTATCCTGCAACTTTGCTGAATTCAGGTACTAGCTCTAGTGGTTTTGGGTTGGATTCTTTAGGGTTTTTTATGTATAATATCATGTCATCCCTCAGCCCATTTTTTAACTGGGTTATTTGTTTTTTGGGTGTTAAGGTGTGTGAGCTCTTTATATATTTTGGGTGTTAGCCCTTTATCAGATGCATCATTTGCAAGTATATTTGCATTCTATTTTTTAAGACGCCTGCATTCTTTGAAAGTATTAATCTCAAATGAGATAAAAGCCTGTGGGGTTTCCAGATTAGAAGCTATAGAGACATGGCAACTAAATGTGGTACCAATCCTTATATTGGATCCTGTATTAAAGGAAAAATACTGGAAGGGCAACACTGACAAATTGGAATATGAACAGTAATTTAGATACAAGTGTTGTATCAGTATTGAATTTGTGGAAGTTCTTATTGCAGGTTTCCTCTATGTTTAAAATTATCTCCAAGTAAAATGTTAAACATTAAGAAGAAAAATAAGGGAGGGATGCTCTTAGCTCAGTTGGTCTTCCTTCTGCCTGAGGAACCTGATAGCAAGGTGTTTGTACACAGAATCAAAAACCTTAGAGGAATATGGCTCATGGGACCTGTGTAGCACCCAAATAAACATGGGCTGCTTTTTAAGATCTAGCACAGAAGACAGTGAAATGTGTGATCACGAGGCAGCAGACATTCTTGTGGCTAAATTACATTTTGGAGGATTTCTGACTGTGCTACACAAAGAAGAAATTGTATCTTCGAGGGGTCCTGCCAGGGATGACGAGGGCAGGGGAGCGGGGCTCTGCCTGTCATGTCTGCTGCGGGAGAAAGAGAGGGACATGTGAGCAAGAGTAAGAGGATGGTGCTGTGCTTGGCTGGCTGGCTGCACTTCGGCTCTTGAGGGTCCTGCTGGCTTAGAGACAAGAGGCCTGGGGCAAAGATCTTGCTTCAAAGACCCCACTGTTACTTTGCTGTTAGGTGTTTGTTCCTGAGCTTCTGCTAAGATGCTGCACAGCATGAAGGGTTTTTTTGTTTTCTTTGCCTGATGTATGTGGCAGAAGAGAGGAATGGAGAGTGAGAGTGGGTCTGAAGCTTTCTTTTTGCTTAAGGCAAAGAGCCCCGTATTGTAATATTTTGAATTTGAAAATAAGACCACATTAAAAAGCTACTCAATTTGTTTTACAAGAAAACTGGCTGAGGACTTTTAAAGGTGCAGCTGGAATAGAAGTTGTCCTGATGTTGAGAAATAGAAATGGAAAGACGAGGGCCATACCTCTCAAACTTGAGTGTGCATAAGGAGTACCTGAGGATCTCCTTAAAGTAAGTCTGATTCAGTTTGTCTGGGGTAGGGCCCAGTAGTCTGCATTTCTGCTTAGTCAGCTGGCATTGACACTGCCAGTCTGGACCACGCTTTGAGTAGTACTTAGCTAGAGTGCTGGTAAGTGGAAAATCATTGGCATTGCAGAAAAATGCTGAAAGCTGTTGCATGAACCACTGCTGAATCAAAATATTTCAAATATGAACTCATTGTTACCAGTGGCCTCAAAAGCAATAAATGTTGTCATAGTAATTGCTAAAATGAGTTCCTGTTTGAATTCCAAGGTTTAGAAATGTTCTCATGGATTTTCTTAAAAAGGCAATTGGATAAACCCTTAATCTTGGCCTTGATTTTAAGCTCCTAGTACTCCCTAGAAGACATTTATACCCCCAGCTTTTGAAAAATGACAAAACTGGCAGTGAGTGGAGGCCAGTTAGTGGAGACTTTGAAGCAATGAACAGGGCAGAAATGTTTGAGTCCTCCCTCCAATTCTGAAAGGATAAGGAGACCCTTTCCAGTGTGCAGACATTGTCCTGACAGCTAGAAGGTTCTAAACACAAGGTTAAGGGATTATACTTCTTATTCAAGTGAACAGGCAACTTGCTGAAGCCTGAATTGTGCTTTCATTTCATGGGTTTAAGTAAGTTTTTGTTTATTTCTTTGGAGACTAAAACTGGAACAAATCGTACTTGGGTCTTTTTCAGGCTTATTCAAAATGCAAAGAATAATAAGGGGAAAGATTAGAGGTGACATGATTCAGTTCTCACATTGTACTAGAGCAGCTTTCAGTACCACTTGTTGGCTGCTTTTGCCACAGTCTCTGTGTAGGGGGCATAGACAACAATATTTGAGATGTTTTCAGGGCAATGTGTAGAGGGAAGAACCTGCGGGCAGCCTCTTAAGCAGCAAAGGAAAATAAGCATGAAACACCAGCCCAAAGCAACAGGGCACTGAGTGCTGCAGGAAATAGAAGCACAGAGAAGTAAATATAGCCTTAATAAGGTCAAGGCTATAAAGAAAGCACATAGGTTTAGTTACGGGATGGGTAGGGATGGAGGTGATTTACTTCAAGTGCTTTAGAAAATACCAAACATTTAGAAGAAGACAGCAAAATCTAATACTGCTCATCGCTGCTGCAGCTCTGTAAAGATAAGCTAGATTTTCATTAACCAAAAGACCATCCGGCCCTTCCAGTTTTATTTCTCCCCAAGCAGACAGACAGGATGGTGTTCTGGGTGAACTGTGCCTCCCCACAAGACGTTGAAATCCTAACTCCCACTACCTGTGCATGTGACCTTATTTGGAAATAGGGTCTTTACAGGTGATTAAGTTAAGATGAGGTCATTAGGGTGGGCCCTTACCCAATATGACTGGTATCTTTATGTAAAGGGGAAATTTGGGTCCAGAAACATATTCAATGTGAAGACACAGAGAGGCATGGAACCTCGTCTCCCTCAGAGCCCTCAGAAGGAACCAACCCTGCTGACACCTAGCTTCCAGAACTGGGAGACAATAAGTTTGTGTTTAAGCAACCCAGTTTGTGGTACTTGTTACATCACCCTAGGAAACTAACACAGATGGTCTTCAAAGTAATTAGAATGCAGATAGAGTGAGAGTATCTGAATTAGCTATTACTGCAGTAATTCTGCATGGCAAGCAAACCTGAAATTTCAACAGCTTCTAGCAAGAGGTGTTGATTTTTCTCTCACTCATCGCTGGGTTTGGCTGGAGTTCCCCTGGTATAGGCTGAGCGCTGCTGGACTTTGCTCTAAGATGTTTTAGTTCTAGGTCTGCTCTACATGTCTCTCATCCTCCTTGTACATTGCAGTAGTTACCTGAGACACGTTGTCCTTGTGAAAGTCAGGAGTGTAGGAGGGCAAGCACAATGATGCAGGTGCCTTTCCAGCCTCTGTGCCACATCTCTCACTGCCCCATTGACCAAAGCACATTGCATGGCCAGTCTGTCAAGCATGAAGCCATGGGTCAGGATATGGATGATGGGAGTAAAGAATTCAGAACAATTCAGTCTACCACGTTTGACTTAAGAATTTAATGTACAATCTAAGGAGTAGTTAATATCCCCTGCTCAGAATTCCCTAAAATTTAGGGAAATAGGAAAATGACATATTCAGAGATAGCAGCACAGATTGTCCACCTTGACCTTGGCAATGTGTGTAGACTGAATCTTAAAGCCTTGCGTTACACATTGAGTGAAGCAGTTGACAGATGATCTCATATTAACAAAGAGATGGTAAAATCTTTGAAGGAAATAACAAAAACAGCTAACAGGTACCTCTTAAGTAAAATGCTACTTTGTCTACATTGGTATGAGATGCCGAAGTCTGTGCTTCCTGGAAGGAACATTGTTGTGCACTTAGGAAAGGTGCCATTTGGTGAATATATTCTCTTGGTTATTAGGGAGCCTGAAACAGAAGACAGTTGGATGTGGAAGTCAAGAGTGACAAGGTAGCAATGTTCCTTCTCCCCACCCCTTGCTTTTAATAGTAGGATCAAGACTGGCTTGAGAAACCATGTAAAATTTCCAGGCATGAAAGTCAGTCAAACTTCACACATACTTAGCGATGTTCCAATTTATTCATCACATTGGGGAGGAGCAGCGCTGACTCCTGCAAATGCTGTATAGTCATGGGATGCAGAATGTAATAGTGCTTTTGAGCTTAGACTCTGGGACCTTGACCTTCTGGGCATCTGAAAATAGGGATAATAACATCACCTGTCTCAGTCTGTTTGGGCTGCTGTAAAAGAATACCGTAGACTGAGTGGCATATAAACAAAAATTTATTTCTCACAGTTCTGGGGCCTGGGAAGTCCAAGATCAAGGTGCTGGCAGATTCTGTGCCTGGTGAGACCTGACTTCCTGGCCATCATCTCTCTGTGTCTACATGGTGGAAGAGTGGAGGCAGCTATTCGGGGTCCCTTATTTATACGAGCACTAATCCTGGTCATGAAGGCTGTACCCTCACGACCTAGTCATCACCCAGGCGCCCACCTCCTAATGCCATCATGCCGGGGGTTAGGATTTCAACATACAAAGTTGGGGGAACACATTCAATCTATAGTAACCTCCCTCTGGATCTTGTGAGGAGCAAATGAAAGAATCCATGCTCAGATTGGTGCCTGGCACAGAGTGCTCAAATGTTAGCTTTTATTGTTTACCAGCAAGTATCAGTTTTTAAAAATGAGTTATGCAAAAATCAGAATTTATACCAGTGCAGACAGTATGTTGAACCACTGATGCCTTTAAAAGAAATCAGGTGGTGGAATCTTAAAGAATACTAAGTGCCGGGCCCTCTTCAGTCTTTACATTCACCAGAAACAATTATAAAGAATTGGTTTTACTTAATTTAAAAACGTTTCTACCTTAATTCTCCCAAGTGCTTAATTTTTTTTCCCTTCAATTTATCTACACATCTTCAAGGGAACTGGTTATATTGAGTGAAAATTAAATGAGGGCAGTGAAGAGGTTAGATATTTTTGATGTGTCCTGGAAGGATTCTTTAAGACAGGATTGGGCTATCTTCCGTTTGTGTGTTCAAATTGGTTCAGGTTAGATATTTATGTTATGTGAGCTCTTGGAGAGGAGGGAACATGCTCTGCTGAGCTTTGTATCCCAATGGTCAAAAAGATACTATAAAATGTAAGTCATCATAAAGGTAATGTATCTGGTAGTTTGGATATGGAAGACCCAGTAACGTACAAAGGACTTAGCAGGTGATTCAACATAACAGTACGAATAGTGACTGATTTGTGTTTCAACTGGGCATTGACATATGTAGAAAGAAATTCACAACAAAAAAATGAAAGAGGAGCAGCTTTCTCTTTCTTGTAACAAGTGTATTTAACCAGGCCAATAACCACAGGCCTTCATAATTTAGAAGACTAAGGTCAGCATCCTCCTGGAAGAATCAGAATGATGCAATAATGTTACTAGGACAAAAGCAATGGAGAAGTTGAAAATATTTGCATCACTGTGGGTTTTTGTTATGCGCCCAAGGCACCTTGAAAAACATCACTCTTTGAAAACATCCCTTCAGGTGAAGGGCTAATAAAAGCCATTGGAAGTTAGAAAGGTACTTGGCAAAATTTATCAGAGGTGACCTACAACTGTATCCTTTTCCTATCTGCTGCCCCCCACTGCTTGCCTCCTGGCCTTTGAATTTGCAATTCCTTTAGAAATGGCACCTCATTAAAGAGAAACCAACAAACAGCTCTTCCAACAAACAGCTCTTCCAGTACCTTCCTACATGTTTGCTTCTCCAGGCTTCAACTTTAGTAGATGTTGCCAAATAGCTTTCCAAAGTGGGGTACCAATTTACACACTCAGAATCGGAACGTGAGAGTTGAAGTCGCTCCATTGCCAGCACTGGGCATTGTTGGACTTGAAAATTTTTGCCAGTATAAAGTGTGAAATGGTAATTTCTTCTGGTTTAAATTTCCATTCACCTGATTACTAATGAGGTCAAAAACATTTTTTTATAAATCGATTGGCCAGTTAGTGTTCCTCTTTGGAAAATTGCCTCTTTCCTGTCCATTTGGCTCTTGGGCTTTTATTTGCTTATTAATCTATTGTTTTTACATCTTTAATAGTCCTGTGTTGCTTATATGGCTACAAGTATCTACTCCTAGTCTGCCGTTGTGAAGTCTTTTTAAGATGCACTTTGTTTTAATTGCATTTTATGATTGTCAGGAGACTAGCTTTGGCTATGCTTGTCTTTCATTTATTAAGGGCATTTTTTGGTGCACATAAGTTTTTTATTTTAATGTAGTCAATTTGTCCATCTGTTTCCTTTACAGTTTGTTTATTGAGTCTTGTTTTAGAAACTTTTCGCTAGCCTGATTTTCATATTTTCATATATATATATATATATATATATATTTTTTTTTTCCCCTTCAGTGTTTTAAACTTTTGCTTTTCATAATTAGGTCTTCCATTTATCTGGCATACCCGCCCACCCCTGCCTTTTTTTTTGGTAGGATGTAAGGAAGGATTTGTTATTTTGTGCTTGGTATGTTGTGAGATGCGAGGGTACTTTTTTGCAGTATGATCACCACCTGTTCCAATACCCTTGATTAAATTGTCCATCCATTCCCCAATGATTTGAAATACATCTGTTGTCCTACATTCAGTTACTCATTTATTCATGGGCCTGTTTTTGGGTCTAACAGCTTTTTTGGACTTTGAGAATGTGATAGTTGATGGGGCTGTGCCAAAATGTACTTTAAAAAAGATATACAGATGGCTGCAGAATGCCGATGGATTCTATTTTATTCTAGACTATTACAAAAAGGAAAAAGATGTTGATCACACTGCAGGTGAAATTTTTTCTGATGGCCCACTATATATTTTTAAATATCCAATTTAAATGTTTAAATTAACAGCTAAGTTATGTGGGATCAATTATCATGGTTAAACAACTGCATTATAACAAACTATTAAAGATGCTGTGAGTAAAATATTCTATCAAATGTGGTAGTTATACCTAAGATTAAGTTTGTGGATGAAACACTTCAGCATGTGAAATCCACCAAAACATAGCTATATATTGGAAAGAATTCAAATGCTAGTAAATGTGTTAAGCCAGACCCCTTGCACCACTTAAAAAAGAAACATTGCTTGGCCTTTTAAAAAATTGAAGTATCATTGATATACAATCTTATGTTGGTTTCAAATGTACAACACAGTGGTTCAGCAGTTATATTATTAAATTCTCACCCCCCTCTAGTGCAATTACTATCTATTACTGTAGAAAGATGTTACAGAATCATTGACTATATACTCCATGCTGTATTGCCGTCCCTGTGACTAACTGATTTTGTGCTTGTGAATTTTTGTGCCCCTTTATCCTCCTCCCCCTCCCCCCAACCTGCCCCGACCACTCCCCCTTGGTAACCGTTAGTCACTTCTCAGTGTCTATGAGTCTACTACTGTTTTATTCCTTCTGTTTTGCTTTGTTTTTATACTCTACAAATAAGTGAAATCATATGGTATTTGTCTTTCTCCTCCTGGTTTATTTCACTGAGCATAATACCCTCTAGATCCACCCATGTTGTTAAAAATGTCAGGATTCATTTTCTTTTTACGGCTAAATAATATTCCATCCTGTACATATCCATTCATCTATTTTACGCATTCATCTATTGATGGACACTTAGGTTGCTTCCATATCTTAAATATTGCAAATAGTGCTGCGATAAACATAGGAGTGCATTAGTCTTTTCGAATCAGGGATCTTGTTTTCTTTGGGTAAATTTCTAGGAGTGGAATTACTGGGTCAAATGATATTTCTATTCTTAGTTTTTTGAGGAAACTCCATACTGCTTTCCACAGCAGTTGCACCAATTTACATTCCCAACAATAGTGTAGGAGGGTTTCCATTTCTCCACATCCTCGCCAACATTTGTTACTTCTTGTCTTTTGGATAGTGGCCATTGTAACTGGTGTGAGGTGATGTCTCTTTGTAGTTTTAATTTGCATTTCCCTGGTGATTAGCAGTATGGAGCATCTTTTCATGTGCCTGTTGGCCACTTCTTTTTCATCTTTGGAGAAGTGTCTGTTCAGGTCCTCCAACCATTTTTTAATCAGGTTATTTGTTTTTTGGATGTTGAGGTGTGTGAGTTCTTTATATATTTTGGATGTCAACCCCTTATTGGATATGTCATTTATGAATATATTCTCCCATACTGTAGGATGTCTTTTTGTTTTATTGATGGTGTCCTTTGCTGTACAGAAGCTTTTTAGTTTGATATAGTCCCATTTGTTCATTTTTGCTTTTGTTTCCCTTGCCTGGGGAGATATGTTCATGGAGAAGTTGCTCATGTTTATGTCCAAGACAATTTTACCTATGTTTTTTTCTAAGAGTTTTATGGTTTCATGACTTATATTCAGGTCTTTGATCCATTTCTGGTTTACTTTGTGTATGGAATTTAGACAATAATCCAGTTTCATTCTCTTATATGTAGCTGTCCAGTTTTCCCAACATCAGTTGTCGAAGAGGCTGTCTTTTCTCCATTGTATATTCATTGCTCCTTTTTTGCATATTAATTTACCATATATGCATGGGTTATCTGGCCTGTCTGTTCTGTTCCACTGGTCTGTGGGTCTGTTCTTGTGCCAGTACCAAACTGTTTTGATTACTGTAGCTTTGTAGTAAAGCTTGAAGTCAGGGAGTGTAATTCCCCCAGCTTTGTTCTTCTTTCTCAGGATTGCTTTGGCTATTTGGGGTCTTTTGTGGTTCCATATGAATTTTGGAATACTTGGCTTTTTAATGACCACAAACTTGTGCTTAGCTAAGCAACAACATCCACATGGTTATCTGTCTTTATTCATACTTTATAACCCATCTATTCCCGTAAGTGAGTGGAGGCAGCTCATAGTGTTAAAGCACATTTAAAAGTGGGTAGCTGAACATCAAAGAGAAGAAAGGCATGAGCTGCCATATTGTGTTGATCACTTAACTCCAACCTCATTCAGAAGGATTCCCTTTTAAGCATTTCCAGGATCTGATATCTTTTCAATTTCACCTCTAAAAAATAACCTTGGATTACGTGCCATGTTGTATATAGTTTCTCAAAGCATTGCGAAAGCTAGTCTCCTGATGATTTTAAAATGTAATTAAAATGAAGTGCATCTTAAAAAAGATTTCACAAGGCCATGCCTTATCAGTCTTGTCTTTGTCACTTAAGTTCTGGGAGTTCTCTGTATGTCATTCCCTACCCAGTGGGATTTGAATATAATCATGCAGGATCTTGTATCCAGATTTGCTAATTCTTAGATTCTAAACTCTGCAGTGGGAATGCACTAGGTTAAATCACTTCCATGGAGAACTGATTCTGATACCTTTTTATGCCAGAATAACACTCGGTACTACATAGTTCAGGGGGGCAGAAAGGTGCATATTCATTTTTTGAGTAACATTATGGGTACAGCCATGTGTTAGGCCCTGGTGTGGGGATACCAAGCAAACCAAGGTGACTGAAGGCTCTCAGAAATGTCCCCCAAGCTCTTTGGGAGGACTAACTCACACACATAAAATAGTGGGCCGGTGTCTCATGATCCTGCATAGTGTGCCCCGTGGACCTTTGCAACAATGCAAATAACAATCTGAAGTGGCCAAAAAGGGACAGAGGGAGTGTTTTTCAGCACTTAAGCGGAAACTCTGATGGTTAGGTGGAAGGTACAGTGAAGGAATAGCTGTGTATTTTCCAGGCTTCTTTTTTCTTTTTTTATTCATCATCATTTCAGATAGAAATGTTTAAGGGAAACCAGGGAAGGGCTGCCAGGAACATAGCAATTTGGTTTACCAAGATCATTATATTTAGTACTTTAATGTCTAGCTTTTGAGGTGGGGGTGAGGTGTGTTGAATTTAAGAAAAAGTAAACAGTTGTTCTTAATTACACCATACCATGGGACTTGGTGTGCTAGCTTCAAACAAAAATAATCCAGGCTTTTCACCATTACAGAAACATTCATGATTAAAGAGTGGTTATGATTGGGAGTTATTACACTTAAATAATGCTAACTCTTTGAGATGAGCAGTAAAGTCCAAATGGAATTCATGGCTAATAATATCAGTGAGGCAGTCTGTTGTGTAATGTAGTATTTATCCCCTTCTTAGGAAGACAAATGATGTTTCCTGTCTGTATAATGTATTATATTTTTCAAGTTCATATATCACCTGATGAATTTGATATAATACTAAGACAATAAAACATTCCTGGGACTCGACACATTGAAACACATTGTCTCCTTAAACAAATGAACTTGCATAGCTTACTTTATTTGAGACCATCTAACTGAGGTCTTTTCCTTTTTGCTTTAGCTGTCAAGGCCCTCAGTAACAGTAGGAACCTCATCCCCAACACCTGAGATCTATATTTCTCTTCTTAAAGAAATAAAATTCTTGTTTATGTCTGTTTGGGTAGGTTGGATTGGAAAGGATTTATATTGTGAGCTGTGTGGTAAGAGCTACAGGCTTGCCCTCAGAACTGCACAGGAAAGGCCCTGCCCTGCGTCTTGGTTTCAAGAGGGCATCACTGACTCTCCTCCAGCTGTGCCCCTCACCGCCAGCTGACTGGTCCGCAGTTCCAATGGGATGTGCCTGCATCCCCTTCTAGAACACAGTTTGCATCCCCAAGAGCTGAAGTTTCCTGTCCCAGCTCTTCAGAGCCCACTTCCAGGGCCCATGGGGCTGTCTTTCTCAGTGTTTTTCCCATCATCCTGATGGAAAACTCTGCCCAGGCTCAGGGGGGCTGTCAAGCTGCTGTTGCTGCTGGTGGGTGAGCAGAGGAAAGGGGGTGGGCCGAGGGCCCTGTGCACAGAGTGAGAATTCCGAATTGGAACCTGGCCTTCCAGGTGGGTGAGAAGTATATTTACAAATTAGGAGGATAGAATGTGTTTGATTTAACAGTTTGCAGCCTCATTGACAGCTTTAAATAGTATGTGGATGGGCCTGCCTTTGCACTCTTCTCTCAGATCCTACAACCTACGAAGGAGCTTGAGGAACTGTACTGTAATTTTTTAAAAATACGGGCGGTGGGTACTCATTTAGCTGTATTTGGAAGAATAATGACAAATATTATCTTCTGCCCAGCACTTCTAGGGTCAAATATTTTCAAATACATTATGAAACTGAAAATAATCAGTTGAAATTTGAAAATCTTAGTTCCCTTCTTCCATTTGTAGATGATACCCTATTTAATGTGTATCCATCTCTTTTTTTATTTAAGGTCATTGATATACAATCTTGTGAAGGTTTCACATGAACAACATTGTGGTTTCAACCTTCACCCATATTATCAAGTTTCCTCCCCCACCCCATTGCAGTCACTGTCCATCAGCATAGTGAGATGCTGTAGAGTCACTACTTGTCTTCTCCGTGCTGTACTGCCTTCCCTGTGACCTACCTATGTTGTGATTGTGGATTATAGTGCCCCTTAATCCCCTTCTCCCTCCTCACCCACCCACCCTTCCCTTTGGTAACCAGTAGTCCCTTGTCAGAGTCTGTGAGCCTGCTGCTGTTTTGTTCCTTCAGTTTTGCTTTGTTGTTATACTCCACAAAATCATTTGGTACATTGTTACTCTGACAGGCTTATTTCACTGAGCATAATACCCTCTAGCTCCATCCATGTTGTTGCAAATGGCAGGATTTCTTTTCTTCTTATGACTGAATAATATTCCACTGTGTATATGTACCACATCTTCTTCATCCATTCATCTACTGATGGACACTTAGGTTGCTTCCTTTTCTTGGCTATTGTAAATAGTGCTGCGATAAACATAGGGGTGCATCTGTCTTTTTCAAACTGTGCTGCTGCATTCTTAGGGTAAATTCCTAGGAGTGGAATTCCTGGGTCAAATGGTATTTCTATTTTGAGTTTTTTGAGGAACCTCCATACTGCTTTCCACAATGGTTGAACTACTTTACAGTCCCACCAGCAGTGTAGGAGGGTTCCCCTTTCTCTGCATCCTCGCCAGCATCTGTTGTTTGTCTTTTGGATGTTGGCCATCCTCACTGGTGTGAGGTGATATCTCATTGTGGTTTTAATCTGCATTTCCTTAATAATTAGCATATCCATCTGTTTTTTAATTTTCCACCGAGTATTCTATTAGCTGAAAGTTCTAGAGAATAAGAATATCTCTTCATTTGATAAAAACCGGGCTTGGTACACTCAGAGAGCACTTGACATTAAGGAATCTGATGGTGAGTTTTTGTGGTAGAGGACGTGTTCCCAAGACTCACTGGCCAGTATCTTGAAAGAAAAGATTTCCCTCTTGTCTTTGATCCTGATTGATAAATTTAGAGAAAAGGCCCAGTTATTGCTCTTCTCTATTCCTTGTTCTTCATCCTGGCTTCAAAGTCACATTCCAAACCTAATCTTTTCAGGCCAACTTCTAATTGTCATGTCATTGGGATTCCAGTTGTATTCGTCCTATGGTGTTCAGTGTTTTCTGTGTCAGGCCTGAGATACCTCAGACATCCAGATCATGCTCCAAGCATTCAAACAGCTGAAAGACAGTAGGAAGCAGACACGTGTATGTTCACACCTGTCTATTCTTACTACCACGGCAGACCCAACCAACTAGGCTTGGAGGAGGCTGTGGTAAAGAGGAAGAGCAGGGACTAGAGGAGAAGGGACATTGTTGTCATTTTAATTTGCATTTCCTTCATGACTAATGAAGGTGAGTCCATTTTCATTTTTATTGGTCACTTGGGTAAAGCTCTTTTTGAAGTGTCTCCAAGTCTTTGGCCCAGTTTTTCTATTGAGTGATCTGTCTTTTCTTATTGTTTTGTACACAATCTAGGTATTCCGGGTATAAAGGAGAAGCATCATTTCGACATAAGTTTGGGGCAGAGAGAAAATTATTGCCATGCCTTTGGCACAGTTAATTTGTGCATCTTGTGCTGGGGAAGAGCAGGGGCTGGAGTGACTCTCGGGTCATGCATAAGGCAGGGAGGTAGACTGATGTTCTGCTAGTAAACAACTGCATGGCTATGCTGATTCTCAGAATACTGAAATAATTCTATGCATCTTGGGAAGTAGTTGCTTCCCTGAGACTTCAATGCCTCTCACTGTGTTGGCCCTCTCCCGTTCCTTCTTCTCTCTCCTCCACTTTCTTTTCCCTTCCATTCTTTCTTCTTCCTCCTTCCCTCCTCGTTCCATCATCCAGCACATGTGCACTGAGTACTTCCCATAGGCATACACAGCCCTAAATAAAAATGAAAACAACAATAACAGTAAGAGGCATCTACAGGTGTATCTATCTGTGGGTGACAAACATATAAAATATTAAGAAACACAGCGATAAAGATGCCTAACTATTCTTCAGGCACGGTTTTGGGCATTTTATAACTCTGTAAGATAGTGACAGTTGTTGATCCTATTTGTCAGATGACAAAACTGAGACCCTTAGAGATTAGGCAATTTTCTCAAGGTCGCATAGAAGTAAGTAGGAGAGAACACCAGGAATCCAAACCCGGGAGTTCAGGGGCAGATACTATGCACTTGGCCACTGCCGCCACTGCACTGTACTGCCTGGCAGCATGGAAATGAGCATTAGCCTAACTGGCGCCACTATGAATTACAGGAGAAGGAAAGAGAAGGGCACTGTACTTGTCAGTGTTCAGCCAGGAACACGGAAACCACTCTAGGTATTTTAAAAAGAGTATATTTAAATGCAGAGAATTGTTTGTAAAGGAATTGGAACCAACTGGCAGACTGAGCAAAGAGGGGATGACATTGCCCAGAAAATAAGAGGGAGCCAGAAAAATATAGTTTGTGCCCTTGGCATTGAACATGCTGTAATGCCACAGAGGACCCAAGAGTCAAAGTATATCCTACGTGCTCAGTATTGCACAAGGACCTGTGCATACAGGGAAGAAAAAACTTATTTCATTGACTCTAAAATACAATTGATTGCTAACATGTACCACAATACTGCATACCATTAAGAAAAATGCTATCCAATTATGCCACAATGCCAGTTATGAGCCCTACCCTATTTCTGGAGATGTTAAAGCTTGAAAAACAAGTCCACCTTAAAATTGATGCAATATGGCAAATGCCTGCCCTCGACTTCCTTATAGTCTAAGGAGGTGACTTTCTATAGAGATTATCGTAATAGAATCTAAGTCGTATGATAGGTTTCCCATGACCTTAATAAGAAGAGGGATTTAGGAGGACTTTCCCAAGGAGGCAAAAAAGAACAGAGTCTTAAAAGAAGAATCTCACTTGCCTGATGAAATGGATTTATGATCAAAAGGAGAAATTTTTTCTAAGGATGCAAAGACTGGGAGAAGTTTGCTGTGTTTGGGAAGGAAGTTGCTGTGTTGGGAATGACTGGTGTGTACAGTGTAAATTGAGCCGCTGACTAGAATGAGCCTGGAGGACTGCATGAATTTGGTCACACAAGACCAACAACAGTGAAGCATTTTGACATTTTCCTCAAAGCTGACAGCAGCCACAGAGGGTCTTAAGCACTATCAACAGTCCATTTGAAATTTGACTCAGGACTGTAATTGAGTTGGTTCATACGGGTGTGGGTGCAGCTGTTCTTAAATATGGAAATAGCTCCTTACTAGCCCTGGATAGCTGCAGCCTCATCCACCCCAGCCTCTCTCCTGGGACCCTCCAGATCCAGCAACTAAGAGGCAGTGCCTCCGTGGAGCATTTAGTCAAGCTGCTTTGCGGCATTGCTGCCCCAGCATCCATTTTGTTTGGCCAAGCAGCCTTTGGGCACCATACGCTGATACCAGCCCTCCTGCAAGCGCATGGCCTGGAGAGCAGCCGGCAGGCACACAAGCACACGGAAGTTTCTGCTATGACTCCCCAGCAGCCTTTGTGATCAACAGTCTCCCCTGCCCTCCAGGGCCTTCCCCTTGGTCACCCCTTAGGTAAGACCCCCGTGGAGCTTACAGAACTCCACTTCTTTGGGTTTCTTGACCAGTCTGGCCTTAGCTTGGGAGCAGCAAAGCATTTCACCCATGGGGCTTTGGCTTCACAGTGTGGCCCCTCGAGGCTTGCTGTGTCCTTTCTCCAGGACCTGTGAATAAGAAATGTCTCTCTTTCAGTTTCTTTTGTGGTCTGCTGTTGAACCACTGCTCACCATCTGGCATCCTGTGCTCCACTTAACAAATGTTAATTTAACAAAGTTCTAACAGCCTGGCACAGGAGGGGCTACAGAAACCGGCCCCACTTCGCTGGTCAGTGTCATGCCATACTGGTTGTTAAATTTTGAATGTTATCCCTGGGTTCACTTCATAAGTTTAATATTTGGTTTTCTTAGGTCTTCAGTTCACCTCACTACATCGTAAAGAGATTCAAGGGTTTCTCTAAGCCAGTGGTTCTCAAAATGTCCTCAGACCAGCAGCGTTAGCATCAACTGGATGCCTGTTAGAAATGCAAATTTCAGGCCATCCCAGACCTACTGAGGCAGACACCCAAGAGATACAGCCCAGCAATCTGTGTGCATTTCAACCAGGAGTTTCTGGTGCCTGACCACTCAAATTTGAGAATCACTTCTTCAAGCCTCTTGCCTACATAAACATTTGAGTATGCCATCCTTGAACAATAGCCTGTAATTATTCAAAGGATACACACTTCTATATGTTGGTACTCCGATGGAGGGGTCAGGGTGCGTCTGATCAATCTGAGCATGTGGCATGTAAGCATTAGCTGGGTGAGTAGTTTTTACATGTTAATGAGGGTATTATGCACTGGAAAGCTTTGGAAAAGGTCTTATAGGTTTTAGAGTGGTATTTTCTGTATTTTATGATTCTTGGACATCTTGGGGCCTTGCAAACCCAGGGAGGAACTGCCCCTCTTAGGGTTAGCTAATTCCTAGAGAAGTAACTGACTTGCTTTCCAGCATGCCTCTGAAAGGCAAGCCAACTGATCCTGAGTCCATATTCCCACTGCCCCCTATCAGGCAGTCCAGGACACTGTGTCCCTGCCCTAAATCACTCCACGGCTAGGTACTGGACAACTGGAGTCCACTCCTGGACACCAGAGCCTGTTGAAATCATTCAAACTCTCCAGTCCTAAGCCTGCTCAGGGGCTTACCCTGCCTCACCCATTTCTTCCCTCAAAAGTCACAATAGAGATTTCTGCCCATATTTTCCCCACTCTGCTGCTGCCTAACCAAAGCTGCTGCTTCCCCAGGTGACCCTGTGTGACACGGCATGCTCCTTCCTCTTGAAAACTGTGAGTAATAAACTCTTCTTCCGAAGCCTTTTCTCTGTGTCTGTCATCTTGCTATACCTGCTTAAGACAAATCCCAGGTACAGTTCAAAACAGGAACCACATAGATTTGAATTCCAACTGGGCTCTGTCATTTACCCCATCATGTGGCTTTGGAAATATTACTTATCCTCTGCCTGCTTCCGTGTCCTTATCTGTCAAACATGAAAAAAGATACCCATGTCACAGGACTGTTATAAGGACTGATGATAATCACATAAAGTGAGTGTGCACTGACGAAACAGTAGCTGTCTGGCCAAGGAGGTGAGAAAAATCAAGGAATAAAATCCCCTTTTGGGCTTAGAAGTGAACAAGTACAATACGTGTGTTACGGGTTGGGTTTGTTCTCCTGGGTCCTTGTCCCCGCAGCAACAAAGAATTGAAAGGCAGAGACACAGTAATGAAGCAGAGAGTTTTACTTGAATACACTCCTGG
>JAVSCE010009173.1:0-60942 GCA_032199065.1 Smutsia gigantea
TTGTTTGTGTTTTGAATGTTGGCCATCCTCACTGGTGTGAAGTGATATCTCATTGTGGTTTTAATCTGCATTTCTCTGATGATTAGTGATGTGGAGCATCTTTTCATGTGCCTGTTGGCCATCTGAATTTCTTCTTTGGAGAAGTGTCTGTTCATGTCCTCTGCCCATTTCTTAATTGGATTATTTGCTTTCTGTTTGCTAAGATGCATGAGTTCTTTATATATTTTGGATGTCAACCCTTTATCAGATACGTTTTTTATGAATATATTCTCCCATACTGTAGGATGTCTTTTTGTTCTACTGATGGTGTGCTTTGCTGTACAGAAGCTTTTCAGCTTCATATAGTCCCACTTGTTCATTTTGCTTTTGTTTCCCTTGCCCGGGGAGATATGTTCATGAAGAAGTTGCTCATGTTTATGTCCAGGAGATTTTTTGCCTATGTTTTTTTCTAAGAGTTTTATGGTTTCATGACTTACATTCAGGTCTTTGATCCACCTTGAGTTTACCTTTGTGTATGGGGCTAGACAGTAGTCCAGTTTCATTCTCTTACATGTAGCTGTGCAGTTTTTCCAACACCAGCTGCTGAAGAGGCTGTCATCTCCCCATTGTATATCCAAGGCACTTTTTATCAAATATTAATTGACTGTATATGTTTGGGTTAATGTTTGGATTTTCTATTCTGTTCCACTGGTCTGTGGGTCTGTTTTTGTGCCAATACCAAATTGTCTTGATTACTGTGGCTTTGTAGTAGAGCTTGAAGTCAAGGAGCATAATTCCCCCTGTTTTATTCCTTCTTCTCAGGATTGCTTTGGCTATTCGGGGTTTTTTGTGGTTCCATATGAATTTTAGAATTATTTGTTCCAGTTCATTGAAGAAACCTCTTGGTAGTTTGATAGGGATTGCGTTGAATCTGTAGATTGCTTTAGGTAGTATAGCCATTTTGACAATATCAATTCTTCCTACCAAGAGCATGGGATGAGTTTCCATTTGTTAGTGTCCTCTTTAATTTCCCTTAAGAGTATCTTGTAGTTTTCAGGGTTAGGTCTTTCACTTCCTTGGTTAGATTTATTCCTAGGTATTTTATTCTTTTTGATGCAATTGTGAATGGAATTGCTTTTCTGATTTCTCTTTCTGTTAGTTCATCATTAGTGTATAGGAAAGCAACAGATTTCTGTGTGTTAATTTTGTATCCTGCAACTTTGCTAATTCAGATATTAGTTCTAGTAGTTTTGGAGTGGAGTCTTTAGGGTTTTTTATGTACAATATCATGTCATCTGCAAATAGTGACAATTTGACTTCTTCTTTACCAATCTGGATGCCTTGTATGTCTTTGTTTTGTCTGATTGCCGTGGCTAGGACCTCCAGTACTATGTTGAATAACAGTGGAGAGAGTGGGCATCCCTGTCTTGTTCCCAATCTTAGATGAAAAGCTTTCAGCTTCTCGCTGTTAAGTATGATAGCTGTGGGTTTGTCATATATGGCCTTTATGATGTGGAGGTACTTGCCATCTATACCCATTTTGTTGAGAGTTTTAATCATGAATGGATGCTGAATTTTGTCAAATGCTTTTTCAGCATCTATGGAGATGATCATGTGGTTCTTGTCCTTCTTTTTGTTGATGTGGTGGATGATGTTGATGGATTTTTGAATGTTGTACCATCCTTGCACCCCTGGGATGAATCGCATTTGATCATGGTGTATGATCCTCTTGATGTATTTTTGAATTCGGTTTGTTAATATTCTGTTGAGTATTTTTGCATCTACGTTCATCAGGGATATTGATCTGCAATTTTCTTTTTTGGTGAGGTCTTTGCCCGGTTTTGGTATTAGAGTGATGCTGGCTTCATAGAATGAGTTTGGAAGTATTCCCTCCTCTTCTATTTTTTTTGAAAACTTTAAGGAGAAAGGGTGTTATTTCTTCTCTATATGTCTTGTAGAATTCAGAGGTGAATCCATCTGGTCCGGGGGTTTTGTTCTTGGGTAGTTTTTTGATTACCAATTCAATTTCGTTGCTGGTGATTGGTCTGTTTAGTTTTTCTGTTTCTTGCTTGGTCAGTCTTGGAAGGTTGTATTTTTCTAAGAAGTTGTCCATTTCTAGGTTTTCCAGCTTGTTAGCATATAGATTCTCATAATATTCTCTTATAATTCTTTGTATTTCTGTGGGGTCCGTCGTTATTTTTTCTTTCTCATTTCTGATTCTGTTTATGTGTGTAGATTCTCTTACCCTCTTAATGAGTCTGGCTAGGGGTTTATCTGTTTTGTTTATTTTTTCAAAGAACCAGATCTTGGTTTCATTGATTTTTTCTATTGTTTTATTCTTCTCAATTTCATTTATTTTTTTCTCTGATCTTTATTATGTCCCTCCTTCTGGTGACTTTGGGTCTCATTTGTTCTTCTTTTTCCAATTTCAGTAATTGTGTCTTTAGACTATTCATTTGAGAATGTTCTTCCTTCTTTAAACAGGCCTGGATTGCAATATACTTTCCTCTTAGAACTGCTTTGCTGTGTCCCACAGAAGCTGTGGCTTTGTGTTGTTGTTGTCATTAGTCTCCGTATATTCTTTGATTTCTGTTTTGATTTGGTCATTAACCTATTGATTAATTAGGAGAGTGTTGTTAAGTCTCCATGTATTTGTGAGCCTTTTTGATTTCTTTCTAAAATTTATTTCTAATTTTATACCTTTGTGATCTCAGAAGTTGGTTGGTAGGATTTCGATCTTTTTGAATTTACTGATGTTCTTTTTGTGGCCTAGTATGTGGTCTATTCTGGAAAATGTTCCATGTGCACTTGAGAAGAATGTGTATCCTGTTGCTTTTGGGTGCAGAGTTCTGTAGATGTCTGTTAGGTCCATCTGTTCTAGTGTGTTGTTCAGTGCCTCTGTGTCTTTACTTATTTTCTGTCTGGTTGATCTGTCCTTTGGAGTGAGTGGTGTGTTGAAGTCTCCTAAAATGAATGCATTGTTTTCTATTTTCTCCTTTAATTCTGTTAGTATTTGTTTCACATATGCCAGTGCTCCTGTGTTGGGTGCATATATATTTATAATGGTTATATCTTCTTGTTGGACTGACCCCTTTATCATTATGTAATGTCGTTCTTTATCTCTTGCTACTTTCTTCGTTTTGAAGTCTATTTTGTCTGATACAAGTACTGCAACACCTGCTTTTTTCTCCTTGTTGTTTGCATGTAATATCTTTTTCCATCCCTTCACTTTTAGTCTGTGTATATCTTTGGGTTTGAGGTGAGTCTCTTGTAAGCAGCATATTGATGGGTCTTGCTTTTTTATCCATTCTGTTACTCTGTCTTTTGATTGGTGCATTCAGTCCATTTACATTTAGGGTGATTATCGATAGATATGTACTTATTGCCATTGCTGGCTTTAGATTCGTGGTTATCAAAGGTTCAAGGGTTGCTTCTTTACTATCTAACAATCTAACTTAACTTTCTTGTTAAGTTATTGTAAACACAGTCTGATGTTTCTTTATTTCTCTCCCTTCTTATTCTTCCTCCTCCATTCTTTATATACTAGGTGTTTTATTCTTTGCCTTTAGTTAGTATTTGGATGGTCTGCTTTCTTTGCTATGATTTTATTTTCTCTGGTGACATCTTTTTAGCCTTAGGGAGTGCTTCCCTCTAGAGCAGTTCCTTTAAGATGTCCTGTAGAGGTGGTTTATGGGAGGCAAACTCTCTCAACTTTTGCTTGTCTGGAAATTGTTTAATCCCTCCATCATATTTAAATGATAATCATGCTGGATACAATATTCTTGGTTCGAGGCCCTTCTGTTTCATTACATTAAATATATCATGCCATTCTCTTCTGGCCTGTAAGGTTTCTGTTGAGAAGTCTGATGATAGTCTGATGGGTTTTCCTTTGTAGGTGATCTTTTTTCTCTCTCTAGCTGCCTTTAATACTCTGTCCTTATCTTTGATCTTTGCCATTTTAATTATTATGTGTCTTGATGTTGTCTTCCTTGGGTCCCTTGTGTTGGGAAATCTGTGGGCTTCCGTGGACTGTGAGACTATTTCCTTTCCCAGCATGGGGAAGTTTTCAGCAATTATTTCTTCAGAGACGCTTTCTATCCCTTTTTCTCTCTCTTCTTCCTCTGGTACTCCTATAATGTGAATATTGTTCCATTTGAATTGGACACACAGTTCTCTTAATATTCTTTCATTCCTAGAGATCCTTTTATCTCTCTCTGCCTCAGATTTTCTGTATTCCTGTTCTCTTATTTCTATTCTGTTAACAGTCTCTTGCATCTCGTCCAGTCTGCTGCTAAGCCCGTTGATGGCTTGTCTCATTTCTGCCTGTCTTTCCTCACTTCTCTCACTTCCTCCCTCAGCTTTTGCATATTTCTCTGTAGATCCATCAGTATGGTTATGACTTTTGTTCTGAATTCTTTTTCAGGAATGTTGTGCATTTCCATCCCTTCATGTTCCCTCTCTCGTGTTGTTTGGGTCTGGGTGAGTTTTGTTTGTACCATATTCCTCTCTCTTTTCATGGCAATAGAAGTGGTCCCTGGTAGGTGCCACGTATGTCAGCTGGGCTCTTTAAGACTTTTAAAAAGAAAAAAAAGAAAAAGAAAAGAAAAGAAAGAAAAGAGGAAAAAAAAACGCCCACCGGGAGTAGATTCTGTAGGTGGCGCTGTTACTCCACTGTTCCGCAGTCACGGCCGTGCTGCTTCGCAGGGCCCTTTGTGGCTTGGCCGGGGCGGAACGAATGGGAGGCTGTTGATCTCTTTGGGAAGTCTCAGTGCAGCTACTTTTTCACAGTCACCATCCAAGGGGTCCAAAATTCCCCAGTACTCCCAGCCTGCTGGGCTGAGTGTACTGGGACGATCCTGCTCCCCCGTTGGGCCCCTGTCCCTTTAAGACCACTAAAAAAAGCCCACGCTTTTCTTTTGTCCCGGGGAGCCGGTGTGAGGATCCAGGTGCGTTCCCTGGCTCAGATACTGCACCGTTTGTCCAGTCTCCGATACACCACGCGATTTGTGTTAGCTCTCCCGGTGCAGATCACCAGGGCTGGTTATTTCGTGGGACTGTACTTCCACTCCCTCCCTGCTGTGAATCCTCTCCTCCCGCCAGTGCGGTGGGGTTGGGGAGTGCTTGGGTCCTGCCGGGTCGCAGCTCTGTATCTTACCCGCCTCACGGGGTGCCGAGTCCTCCCAGGTGTAGATGCAGGCAGGGTGCTGCCCTGTATCTTCTGGTCTCTCTTTTAGGAATAGTTGTATTTGTTGTATTTTCATAAATATATATGGTTTTGGGAGGAGATTTCCGCCGCCCTGCTCATGCCACCATCTTCCCGGAAGTCTGATCTTTGCCATTTTAAATATTATATGTCTTGATGTTGTCTTCCTTGGGTCCCTTGTGTTGGGAGACCTGTGAACCTCCATGGCTTGAGAGACTATCTCCTCCCCCGAATTGGGTAAGTTTTCAACAATTACCTCCTCAGTGACAGTTTCTATCCCTTTTTCTCTCTCTTCTTCTTCTGGTACCCCATTATGCGAATATTTTTCTGTTTGGATTGGTCACACAGTTCTCTCAGTATTCTTTCATTCTTAGAGATTCTTTTTTCTCTCTGTGCCTCAGCTTCTTTGTATTCCCCTTCTCTAATTTCTATTCCATTTACCGTTTCTTCTGCTACATCTAATCTGCTTTTAAATCTTCAATTGTATATTTCATTTCAGATATGGAATTTCTTAATGATTAAATCTCCATCTTAAATTCATTCCTGAGTTCTTGAATATTTTTCTGTACCTCCATGAGCATGTTTATGATTTTTATTTTCAACTCTCTTTCAGGAAGATTGGTGAGTTTCATTTGGCCCTTTTTCTGAGGATTGTGAGATTTTGGTCTGAACCATGTTCTTTTGACATTTCATATTTCTGTGTAGTGCCCTCTAGTGCCCATAAGTTTCAGTCTCTGGAGCTGCTCAGCCCCTTGAGTGAGTTTGGGGGTTGTAGGGGAGCGGAGCTGGTACCTGGGGAGAGGAAAGATCTGTTTCCTGATTCCCTTCTGCCGTGCCTGTCTGCAGTGTCAGAGCCAGTGGGCAAGTACACAGGTGTAAGCCTCTGTGCTTTGTGTCTCTAGCTGTTGTAGGCGGGAACTCCCTCTGGCTGGCCTGACGCCTGTGCAGTGACTGCTGGTTTGCAAGCCGGTGCTGTCAGACCAGGAGGAAAGCTCAGCAGGCTGCTGGGTATCACAGTGGGGGGCCTCAGAGCTGAGTAGCCAGCCAGGGGGGTGGAGCGCCTGAAGCTCCTCAAAGTTCCAAATATGCTGGGCAGAGTGCGCCCAGGCAACCTTGTCCCTCTAGTCCTTCTCCCGCGCAGCAAGCTCTGTGCAAACCCCACCCCTTCAGCAGCCCTCTCGCTGCTAGGAAGCCTGTCAGAATGCCTGCCTTTCCCTTGTCCCAGAGTGGCCGGGTGTGGATCCCGTCCTCCCCAAACTGCCGGAATCTGTCTCTCAAACACTCTGCCTGTCCCAGCTCCCCATCCTTCAGAGCACCACACAATGTAGATTTCTGCTTGCAAAGCATATCTCCAGGGCTAGGTGTTCAGCAGTCCCAGGCTTCCCCCACCTTCCCCACTCCGTTTCTCTTCCTCCTGCCAGTGAGCTGGGGTGGGGGAAGGGCTTGGGTCCCGCCGGATCAAGGCTTTTGTACGTTACCCTGTTTTGTGAGGTCTGCTCTGTTCGTGAGGTCTGTATGCAGTCTAGTGCAGCCTTCTTTCCTGTTGCTGTTTTAGGGTTGGTTGTATTAACTGTATTTTCACACTATCTTGGTTTTAGGAGGAGTTCTCTGTCTCACCTCTCACACCGCCATCTTGAATCTCCAATCATATTTATTTCAAATTCCTTTTCAGTTGTTCCTGTTTCTGGGTCATCTGTTAGTCTTGCCCTGCTGATTACTTTGTCACTTTGCTGTGTGCTTTTTGTTTCCCTTGCTTTGCCATTGTAATTTCTGATCCAATGTTGGACATTGTGTGTAGAGTAGTAGAACAGGGGTCAGGAAACTTTTCCTGAAATGGGCTAGGTAGTAAATATTTTGAGCTTTGAGGGCTACGTATAATTTCTGTTGCATATTATTCTTATTTTTTCTTTTCTTTTTTTCTTTTTAAGTAGCCTTTTTAAACATAAAGGCCACTGTCAGCTCATGGGCTGTTCAGAAGCAAGTCATGGGCTGCATGTGGCCTTTGAGCCACTGTACTCTGACCTCTACAGTAGAGAACAAGATAAGTAGTGCTCACCCTGGAGATGGCTGCCCCCCACCCACCTCCATGCTGCTGCGCTGTCAGTTTGGGGCCGAGGCAGGTCGTGGTGTGGCCGTGGTTGCCTTCTGTGCACCGCTGGCTTCATGCTCCTCTCCCTGCCTTGTGCCGCAGCGAGGGTTGTGTTGCTTGAGCCACTTCCTCAGTGTCTTGCTCCACTCACAGCTGTTGGTCTCCAAGGGGTCTCCTTCCATCCTTTAGCTCCTTCCCAGGTGTCGACTGCTCTCACAGGCTCCTCGGTGTTTGCTGGGCTGCTGGGGAGCACGGAGCTCCTGTCTGTCTGTGTCTGGGTGCTGGGCCCTTCCCAGTGTCCCTGTCCCCCTGCCATGCTCTGCCTGCATCTTCAGCAGGTCTCATCTTAGAGAAGGTTTCCCTCCCTTTCTCCAAAGTAGGAAGACTCTCCTGGTCTGGGCCAGGACATCCAGCCCTCCCCAGGGTAAAGCAGGTTTTCTGGTGTCCTTCCCCTGCACAGCAGTCTTCAGGACGCCCTGGGGTGCTCTCACTCAGCAGAGGGGCCTCTGGGTGGGCTGTGGGAGTCCACTCCTTCATCCTTGCTCAGTTTGTTCCTTCATCCTCTTACTTCCAAAAAGGATCTTCACATGTAGTGCTAAGACTTTGAGCCTGGTTCCAATTACAATACCCAATCAAGACATGAGTTAATGGCATGTGAGAGCTTCCCAGTAGGGAGAAGTAGTGAGGAGAATTGGACTTCTCCTGGCTAGGGGTTGTTGCTTTGTGTCGGGCTGTTTCTGCCTAACTGTTCTGTACTGGCTGCTACAGTACATGCAGGGCGGCCAGTTTCTAACTGCAGGATGCATTCATGTGGAGACAGTGGGATACAATGTCAGTGTCACAAGCTGTGACTTTGTGGAACTCAGTGGACCTGAATAGATGTCATAGCTGCATGTGGCTTCTGAGGGGTTTGCTACCTCAGAGTGAAAATGAAGAAATAACCTTTGAAAACAATCTTATAAGTAGACAGAATGGTAGCAAACATGAAAATCCCTCATATTTTGAATTCAGCCTTTTAAAATTAAATGATTGTGAGTAATACTTGAAGACAAGATGTTACTAAATAGATGAGAGAGCTCATGCTGCTCATGAGCTGAGCATTTACATCAAGAAGTGACACTGTTTCTGGGTCAGCTCCTAGTTTTCTAAACTGTCAAATCTGTCATTCAGAAAGGTCAGGAATGCTTGTTTCTATCCCAGGATTCCTGTAGAAGGTTGTATTCTAACCAGAAGCGTTACCGCTTTCACCCTAGATCCAGATGCAGAGGTGTGTCTTCACGTATTGCGACTTGTCCAGTCTGTGGTTCTGGAACCAGAAGTCTTCTCCAAGTCGGCCTCTGAGTTCCGGAGCTCCCTGCCGCTGCAGCGCATCCTGGCTATGTCCAAGAGTCGCAACCCCCACCTGCAGACTGTGGCCCGGGAGCTGCTAGAAGACCTCCGTGCTCTGGAGCGTGACGGGTAGGGGCATTCCGCGTGCCCCTGCCCCTTCCCCAGGTCTCCACTTTGTACCGTGAGCCCATTACTGTGTGCTGTGTGTCGTGGGGGTAGAACGGTTGACTAGAGATGGATGTGAATTGACATGTACCTACAGAACTTCCTCCTGGAAGAGAAAGTGCTGGTGGGTGGGTGGTTAATCTTGCCAGAGGGGAGCCTGAGAAAGAATCCATCCTTCCAGACTGGCCCATGTTAGCTGACCCTGGAAGAGGGCCTCTTGGGTTCCTTTGGCTTAGTAGACTTTTTGAGACCTGTGGGTTTTCTCATAAAAATGGGGGATTAAATAACCACGTACCCCATTGCTCAGCATTTTCCTGAGATGCGTTTCTTTGAAAAACAATTCATTCTTTCTCTAGTAATTATAATTACCTCCAAAATGCAAGTTTACCTTTAAACCTTTTGGTGAACCACTATTTCAGATGACATTGGACATTTTAGTTCTATATTTTTGTGCTCTTTTATTTTTGAATAAAGAAAGAAGAGTCATTGATGGCTACAATGATTATTTTTTGAAGCGTTATAAACTTGGCATCAGAAAGTTATATATTACAACACATGTACTTGGTTAGTTGTAAAAACTTTCCTTATACTGTTCTGGGCCGTTTGGCTGTAAACTCAGACGTCCAGTCTTTCGTGTAACAGATACCATGAAAAGGGCCTCGCAGGTTACAGGGCCTGCAGTTGGCTGAAGTTCTCTAAATGATGGACGTGGGTGGGTGCAAGGGACCCCTCTCCACGAACATCCTTCGCAGCTGCACCGTGGCCCCTGGCAGATGCATGTCACTTCTCACAGACCCCACGTATGAGAGTGGAGGGTCCCTCCAAACCAGGCCTCAGAGTCACATTAGGGAGGCGTCGCTCCCTGCTCTGGTGCCGCTCCCCTCAGTGGGACATCGCAGGCCCGAGGGCTCTGCGCGTCCTGTAGGAGCAAAAGCAGATTCAGGCATCTCCTTCCCGTGGCGACTTCATTGACATTTAGGAGCCGTTTCTGCTGTGTGTGGCATTTTAGAGCAACTGCATTCCTGTAAGTAGATTTTTATAGGCAATTTACAATCTATGGCTGAGGTTGGATAAAGGAGCTTGGAGGAAGGCCCAGCTGCTGAATCTCACAAGCCGACATAGTGTGGAGCACGACCAGCTCCAGAGCCAGAGAAGTGTTGTAAAAGGCAGTTTAAAACTCATGGAGGCAGAAATTGGTCCATCTGTGCTGTGTGGTTCTGTAGGTCCTGACTACTGGCAAATAAAATTGAGAATGTTGTGGTTTTGTACTTTTTCTAGCATGGTATCATTTTCTTTTTGATTACTTTTTGGTAAGGTAACAGGAGATGGGCTAGTGTATTCGTTTTGTGCTGCTCTCGGAGTGCAGGCGAGGGGGCGGAGCACAGTGAGCGACAGAACAGCCGGACCTGTGAGTGCCGCCGACTTTACCACTCAGTACATGGATGTGATTAAGGAGGATGCATTTTTTTCTCCTAATTTTGAAGTCTAAGGATAGAAGGGATTCTTAGGAAAACTTCAGGAAGAAACACACGACAAGTACATGTTTTGAGTGGAAAGTATTTAAGGCCAATTCGAAGGCATGACCAGCCTTCCTAATATTTCTGCTCTTCATGTGAGAGTCAAGGGGAGAACATGCATTCTTTAATTTTTTGCATCTAGAAATTTAAAGAAAATTCAGTTTTACAGGTATGCATAAAAACATATACTTGGCAGTGTTTGAGGTCCCTTGTGAATTTTAAAAGCAGAAGCAAAAGCAGTAAAATGGTACGTATATTTTTAAAATTTAATTTTTAAAGAATTCCTGTTTTATTAAGTTAAGGAACTTACTTTCTCCTTGGTGCTGTCAGTTTGTATGTCAGGCCAACAGCCAGGCGTCACTCCCACCTGACCGCTCACAGGCAGTCCCGGTAGGCCTCTTGCCGTTTGCCAGTCAGACCTGTTTTCTGTGCGGCCCCGGGGTAGCAGATCCTTGTTGAGATGCAGAGCAGTGCAGCCTTTGTGAGTGCATTTGGACACCTGTGTCTGTTCATGGCCTGACCTGGGATAAGCCTGATGTTACAAGGAGTTCTCATCCCAGATATTTATGTAGCCCCATGTCTTTCACTTACTCCTGAGGACTTAAAAATCATTCAGTGTACTGAGCACAGCATCACAAGCCTGGTACTTGAGGAAAACCAGCCCAAGGCTGGAAGTCAGACCATGGGTAAGGAGAAATTTTTAATAAGTTGTTAATGTGCCCATTACATCAGTTCTTCCAGACCTGCCATTAGCTGTATTGCCATGATGTTAATATAATGGAAAAGGTTGATAAATACTTTTGTAGACTTAATTTTCCAAGGAGTCCTGAAGTTGAAGGTTGCTCTGTTTTCTTGCATGATATGGATGTTTAGCCCACCTCAGAAGGACTTTTCTTACTGGTTCACCTCATCTTCCCAGGGGCTCCCCTAAGATACCCAGATGACCCTCTGCTCTGAGAATTTGCATATTTAAATTTGTCTCTAGATGTGGAATAAGGAGTCCTTCGAGTGTGTGTGTGTGTGTGTGTGTGTGTGTGTGTGTGTGTGTGTGTGTGTGTATTACAAAATGAAGGCTGTTAGTGTCCTTGTAGTTGTGATTCTCCAGTTTTTAAAAACATTGTAAAATTTACCACATAAACATAAGTGGTAAACGTAAAATAAACCATTTTAACCATTCCAAGTGTAGACTTAAGTCACATTAAATACATTCAGTGTTGTGTAACCATTGTCACAATCTAGTTCTGGAACATTTTACCATTCCAAACAGAAATTCTGTCCCCATTAAACAATAGCTGCTCATCCCCCAAGGGCCTTCCTTCCAGCCCCTGGTGTCCCCTCAGTATCCTGGTATATTTCTGTCTCTGTAAATTTGACTATATTCCTCGTATTGATGGGATCATAAAATATTTGTCCTTCCGGGTCTGGCTATTTCAATGAACAGCATGTCACCAAGGCTCCTCCATGCTGTAGTGAGTGTCAGGACTCTGTGCTTTTTATGGCCAAATCGCCTCCATCGTATCTGTGTACATTTTCTCCTGGACTTGAGGTGTTCCCATGTCCAGCTGCTGTGAGCACTGGTGAGCCGCAGTCCCCCGGGGCGCACCTCTGTGAAATCGCTGCACCGTGTGGAAACGCTTGGCCTAACTGCTGGAGCTGCCACTGCTCCCGCCCGCAGGGCGTGAGGCGTCCAGTTTCTCCACACCCTTGGCCGGCACTCGGCTTTCCTGCTCTAGGTCACAGCTGTCCTCATGGTGTGAGGTGGCATCTCACTGTGGTCTTGATTTGCCTCCCTGACGGCAGTGATGTGATGGGCATCGTCTCGCGCCTGCTGGCCGTTTGTGCCTTCTCTGGAGAATGTCTATGCAAGTCCTTTGCCTGCTCGTAAATTGGGCCGTTTGCCTTTGCTGTTGACTTCAGCTGAGCATCCTCTGCTGGCCCCACAGCTGCAGGCAGCGGGAGCTCAGGATGCCGAGACTGCTGGGGTGAGTTTGTGCCCAAGTGCGCTTCCCCAGGGTGAGGCCTTCGCTCTTCCTGGCCTCCTAAGCCAGCTCTTGAGCCTCCCAGACAGGCGACCCTGGACTTGCCCCACGCAGGCCTGAGGCCTGATGTGTGCCTGCCTACCTCCATGCACGTGTTTTGTCCTGCCGGGCACCAGTGATGGGGAGGTGATATGTCCCTGCTAGGGTGGAGGAGAGTCCCTGCTAAGGGCCAGTCTGGGGCTGTCTGAGCCCTGCTCTCAGTCACCTGCATCATCGGCTCCTTCACTTGTCCCATGTCTGCTCTTTTCTTGATTGCACACCCTCGGATCAGTGGTTCTTAGCCACACAGAGCCACAGAGCACTTGGACAATACAATAAAATGCTCTTCACACGAATGCATGTAAGCACAAATGTGCCATTTCTCATACAACTTCTGGGAGTTGGAGGGGCTCCCCCACCAGTAACTGAACTGGCAAGGACCCCTTGCCCTGGGTAAGAACCAGGCTTTGTTGAGTTCACAGGTCTTAGCTCAGCGTGGCGCCACTGGATGGTGTCGCGGTCCCTGGGAAGTCAGCCCTGTGGCTGGACCCAAGGCTGTGGGCGTCTGCTGGTGCTCAGGGCCTGTGTCCAGTTTATACCAGCTGAGTCCTCACAGCTGCGGTCTGGCGGGGGGAGCGGGGGCTGAGCCCGGAGGTGTTACGCTGCTCGTCCAAGTGGCGGAGCTCGGGTTTGAACATTTACAGACCCTTAATCTTAAATGCAATGTCACCTCTGCTTCCCTGGGTGTGTCCACCCTTATCTGTGGTCACTTGTCCTCCAGACTGGGTTCCAGTCCTGCTCTTGGGCTTGCCCAGTTCCGGCAGCTGCTGGTTTAAGTCTCTCTAGCCAGCATGCTCTGGGTGTCACCAGCAGGCCCTTGGGGTAGTAGAGGGCAGGAAGGGAGGCAGGGGACAGTGGCCAGACATCCACCAGTTACCACTGCCCATCCCCACCTCTGCAGGGGTACTGAGGCAGCATGTGTGGGTACGTGACAGGCTCCTGTGGCCGCCTGATCACATGATAACACTTAGAAACATAGAGAGTTTCATCAGTATTAAAAATGTTGATTTTTAAATAAAAGATGCTGTTCAGTATCTGCAGGTCAATTTAAAAAATTACTGTTCCCTCCTGTGTGAGGGAGCTGGTTGTCATGGGATCTCTGTGAAGCCTTTGCCTGGAACCGCTGTGTGTTCTCTCTTTCAGTCTCGGAGATTGGTAGAGCTGGGATGAATCCGAGGCCAGGACGGCCATGGTTGCAGAGACCTGGGCAGGGCCGCGGGGGCAGAGGAGAGGCGGCCCCTGTGGGCACAGCTGCTGCTTTTCCTTCTCTTCGCTTTCTGTCCCTTAGCTGAGTGCTGAAGGTCTGGAGCCCAGCGCTGAGGGCGGAGTGGGCAGGTCCCTTGTGTCGACATGAGGGTCACACACACTGCATTCTTCTACGATTGGAAGCTCACCTCTTAAGCATCAAAGCTGCTTTTTGACGTGAGCCATTTCCAGAGCATTCTTCACAAACGCATCACACTTTGGATCAACACATTTACCCCAGTTTTGGAATAGGAGGCCAGTTCTCACACTGGGGTGGGTTTCTCCCCTCCGGGTGCCTCAGTGACAGGGCAGGCCGTGTGTTGGCCCCAGTCCCCATTGGTCAGAGGTGGTGTACACTTGGTTCTAACCAGGCACTGGGAGTGGCAGGCCTTTCTGCCCCTGCTGAGCTGTCATCCTGCGTGCCAGCAGCCTGGGCGTGGCTGTGTCTGCGGGTGTGGCTGTGGGGCCCAGAGCTCAGCCGTGGTCTGCATGCAGGTGCCCTTGAGAATGTTGCACTGCCTACATCTGGGGGAGCCTGCTGCCGTGGCCCTGCTGGGAGGTTCCCAACGGATGAAAGAGGTGCTGGTGGCCCTGGAGGCCCTGTGCCCCTGCTGGCAGGGCCTAGCATCCTCTTGCTTCTCCTGCATCTCAGCTGCACTGGAGCCCTGGCTCCCAGCAGTGGAGGAGAGAGGACCCTCCTGAGTGGTAGCCTGCCCTTTGGAGGCCCCCATGGCTGAGGCCTGGGCCCCTGCTGTCTTCATGCCTGGATTTTATCCTCCTCTGGAGTGTGTGGCCACTGGGTGGCTGGGGTGCCCGGCAGAGCCTCAGCTGCTGCTTTCCTGCAACATCTGCTCTTGCTGCTGGCCCCCCCTGCTCCCCCTCCCTCTCCGCACACGCACACCACTGTGAGGTGCCCCCCAACCCCAACACCCATCCCAAACAGCAGCTGCCTGCTCTGGGTGTGGGTGCGGCCCAGGGCTGTATTGAAGTCCCTGGCAGGTCTGTGAGTGGGCACGGCAGTGGATCCTGTCTGCACGCACACCTGCCTACCTGGGGCTCTGCCACCCTCCCTTTGGTGCTGAGCCTCTGTCGGGCTGTAGTCTAGCCAGCTCACCTTGTCATGCCTGTCCTCCAAGCCCATGAAATCCTGGCGGGAATTTGGCCACAAAAAAGAAAACCCAGGCCCCCATGTGGGGTCTTCCCAGGAGTGGAAGGGAAGCATGTGAAAGAGTAAAAATCCAGAACCAGCAGTGCCCAGGAGGTCATCCTCCAGGGAGCAGCCTCGGCCGTTCTCAGCCCATGGCAGAGGGTGGCCTGGGGGCTGCCCTTCACCCTCTGTCATGATGGAAGGGGCTGGTCAGCGGGGGTTATTGTTTTCCATCTGGTGCTATGGTCAAGCATTTCCCATGTGGGGCTAAGGAATTCAGTGTAAGGTTTTCCAGGGCAGATGCGGCCCCTGCTGAGGGTGCTGGACTAGGGCCCAGATGGACATTCCTCCTCCTGTCCCCTGCTCTGTGTCCCCATGTTGGACGGGGCCTGGGGGAGGGCTGTGGCTGCAGAACTCCTGAGGACAGACATAAAGATGTTTATATCCCATATTTCTGGAGCTGTATATGTGTTTATTTTTGACTATATATTGATGTACCTGTGCTCAGGTATTTGGTAAGGCCTAAGGAGGCTGTGACAGGTGACAGAGGCTGTCCCTGAGCTCTGCAACTCTGAAACTCCCAGCTCATCTGAGGCCAGCTTAGGTCAGGGTTGCACTCCTCCTTAAAAACCAGCAACCAAGTGGCTGGAGCCCTGAGGGGAAGGCTGGCCTGCGCCAGAACCCCGCTCTGCCTCTAGCTCTGCTCCCCATTACCCTGTGATGGCCCCTTTCTTAATCTGCTTGTTGTCTTTGCTCTGCTAAAAAAAATATCCTGTTCCTGAAAGTTGCCAGGAGAAAAGCCCTGTATCTTAAGGTCAGAGGAGCTGGAGTCAAAAGGGAGATGAGTAGAGTGGGTCCCCAGCCAGAGCATAAGGCTCTGGGAGGAGGGATGCCTGTCTTAGAGGCCCTGGTGCCTGCTGACCAGCCTTTTCACCCACCTCCGTCCCGATTGGTGCTGTTAGCCCTGCTGGCGTGGTCAGCACGAGGAACAAACTGCCTGTCCTCTCTGGGGCTCCTGAAGTGCTTGTCTAGGAAACCCTGGCCCAGCTCAGGTGAGGTGAGCCTTCCTGTTTTCCTGAAATCAGTTACACCGATTCTGGGCCAAGACATGTCTGCTCCACCGCTAATCCCCCGTCCAGAGGCGGCAGGCTGGCGCCGCGTAGGGCCTGCATAGCTGGCACTTCAGGTTGCAGGACGGCTTCTCTCCCAGTAACTGGCAGCCCTGGCCCTGCTCAGCGCACCTTCCTCTTTCCCAGGGCCTTCTGGAACATGTTGGTCTGGGCCGCGCTCTGCCCTGCTGGGGAGAGGAGGGCTCGGCTGGAGCAGATGGTGCCGGTGCGGGGGGCGTGCCTGTGCTTTGGGGTCCCTAGGGAGTAATGAGTTACACACATCAAGGAAAGCCAAGCCAATGCTCACCTTGTCTCTGTTCTCACAAGTCCATGTGGGGTGCCCTTCAGGCAGGGGGCAAGGAAGGGACCTTGCAGCCCTCTCTGGGTGAGGCATTGCCGGAACGGAGGGCATGCCTTGGCTCCCAGACCTGTGGGGGGCCCCAGCTCCCAGAGGGCCTCTGCGCCGTCTCAGGGCAACAGCCAGCAAGCCCTGTCTGCAGCGCTCCCCGAGAAGGTGGGGAGCACGGGGTCCTGGGCTGGCACCCCGTCCCGAAGAGGAGAGCAGTTCCCGCAAGGGCTCTGCCCGCCTCAGGCCCTGCTCCTTCCGCACCCAGACAGGTCTTCATTCTTAGAAGACACACAGCTCAAGCCCTTGACAGAAAGGGGCGGGGCCACACAGCAGAGGTGAGGTGAGTTCCAGTCCAAATCGACTTTCACTTTTGACTTCGGAACACATGGCATGCTTTTTGCCCTGGTGTCCATTTTTTTTGGCCTGACTACATTTAGTTTGGGCACCTGTTAAAATTGTCATTTCCTTAGCACACCCCAATCGCACAAGAGGTGGGAGGAAGGGCCCAGGGGCCCAGATACCGGAGGCAAGTGATGCCAGGCCAGCCTCTCCTGCTGCAGTCCTGGGCAGGCCGGATGGGGCAGCCCGGCCCCCACAGCCCGGCTCCCCTGCCCCACCGGGGGCCAGCCCCTCCGCAGCCCCGGCCATCCTGTGGCCTTTGCCTGCGCCTGGCAGTGTGGACTTGCCTGAGACTACTGGCTCCGTGGCTGCCCAGCGTCTCACACATCTGCCATCGGCCCTCTGTCTTCTCGGGGGACATTTGAGTGAAGGGCTAGAAGGGGTTCGCAGAGTGTCTAGCCTGGCACCTGGGAGCTGTCCAGCTAGGGTCTTTGTCCACTTGACCCCAAGCAGCCCTGTCTCCTGTGGGGCATGGTCTACGCCCTGTGCCCTTGGCTCTTCTTCCCTCCAGCCACTGCTTTCTGCATGTGTGGCCTGCAGCTGGTCCCAGCTGCGTCCTGTCCCTCACCCTCTCCCCAGGCTCCTGGCACAGGCAGTGGGGCACCGGGAGCCTCCTGGCAGTGCTCTGGGGGCAGGGCACATGCCCCCTACTCCCAGCCTGGGACAGATGCACTGGGGTGGGGTGCACTTTCCCTGGCAACTCAGAGGGTCCCCGAGCCACGAGCCTTAGTTGCCGCTGTGGACTGCCTGTTTGTGTCCCCCGGCATTCCTGGGTCGAGGCCTGTCCCCCAGGGATGGTGTCAGGATGTGGGGCCTTTGGCAGGTGAGTGGGTCACCCGTGGGGCCCACGTGACGGGACAGGGCCCTCTTAGGAAGGACCCAAGAGGGGGGATCTCATTGTCCCCCGAGTGAGGACACAGCACTGCACCAGGAAGTGGGCCTCGGCAGGCACTGGATCTGCTGGCACCTGGTCTTGGACACCCAGCCTCCAGAGCTGTGAGGAAGGAAGGAGCGTCTGGGCTGCCCGGTCTGTGGCGTGGGTTACAGCAGCCTAGCTGACCCAGACAGTTGCCCCTAGAGGAATGCACGGCAGGGCTGTTTTCCCTTTGGTCCCCTGGCTGTCCCTCTTGCTTGGGGTTCTCTGCAGACACAGCAGGGCATGGCACCAAGCCCCGTTTCAGTTCTGCTCCAGAGGGTGTGGGCCCTGCCCGTGCATACTGAAGCGTGCGTCGGCCTCATCCAGGGCTCAGTGCAGTGACTCACTCTTGGAGGACACGGTATGAGGAATGAGGTGTGACGGTGCGCACACTGGAGCGGTGGCTCCGCAGCCCCTCCTCCCCGCCGCCTCCCCAGCCTGCTGGGCATCACTGCACATCATGGGTCGCTTCAGGCCTCCGCTCTGGCTCTGGGCCAGCCCCTGCAGACTCAGATCCGAGTCAACGTCAGACCCATATGTCAGTCATCAAATGCCCAGGCAGGCATTCTCCCAGACCTGCGCCTCTGCCCGGCGCCTGGGGTCTCCCAAGCCTTCTGGAAGAATACTAAAGTTGTCAATTATAGGCAAGGAAACTGAGGTTTTGGGAGATTAAGTGGTTTGTCCAAGATTACATTTCTAGGAAGAGTGCTTGAATCAGGCAGGTGGACGGTAGATCCTTGCCGTAGAAGGAATTGGGGGTTCAGAAGGTGCAGAGATGAAGTGATGCAGAACTGGACTCTGCTGAAGAGCCCGAGGTGGGGTCAGGTGGAGAGCGGTGTCTGGGCAAAGCAACGGGATGTGGACCCCTGGTGTTGCTTGGGAGAGTGTGGGTTAAAGGTTGGCAGGCCACCTGCCTCCTGGTTCACGCGTCCCGTCTGCCCCACCAGATGTCGTCTTCAGGCCTCAGGGACTGTTCGAATAAGCACCATGGCTGGCAAATGCTGCTGCCTTCAAGTGAAGGCTGCTTA
Source organism: Smutsia gigantea (assembly GCA_032199065.1). Lineage (NCBI taxonomy): Eukaryota > Metazoa > Chordata > Mammalia > Pholidota > Manidae > Smutsia > Smutsia gigantea. The sequence goes on from JAVSCE010009173.1 coordinate 18,554, forward strand.
CCCATGGACAGAAAGTTCTGGACAGAGAATGTCCTGAGGGCAGTTGGAGAAACAGAGGGCATTCACGCTGGGGTCCCATTTTCCTTCCTGCCTTCCAGAATGTCTGCGATACATTTGATAACAGACGACCAGCAACTGTTCTGGTGAGGCTTAATTTGGGAATAATTATCAGGCATAAGTGGGTCGCGGTGCCGGGCATGGGATGACTCACCATGCTACAGAAGAGTGATTTGCTCCTGGGGGGTCCGTCCAGAAAAGGGAGGCCTCCTTGCCACTGAGCTCTTTCCTGGGCAGAAGTTAAAGGCTGCCTGAGCTGGACTCCCCAGCCCTGTGCCTCTCACGAGGCAGGCTGGGAAGCTGTGACCAGCACGCTCTGGTAGGTCAGTGTAGCAGGGGTGACATGAGCGGGCCCGTGGTGGTGGTCTTTCTTGGCAAAACCCCCTTGGCAGGAGCCCTTCTTCTGCTCCTACAGCCAGACAAGGGATCTGCCATGTGGCCTGGCCTGGCCGTGTGGGGGCCTGGCTGGAGGTGGGTGGTTGGGCCCTCAGGCCTCTGAAGGCCAGAGGGCATAGAGGGCCGGAGTGAAGGTCAGTGTTGTGGCAGAAGCGGGTAATTGTCTGAGTGAGGACGCCAAGGGCCGGCCTGCTTCCTGGCAGTGGAATGTTCCAGTGTTGCACTGCCCTTGACCAACCCTACCCCGAGCTCTGCCTTCCCGGAGACTGGCCCCCAGCCTGCTCCCAGAGATGAACGTCACCAAGGTTGCTCTTCCTCAAAAGCTGGTTACTAGGATTTTCCTGCAGGCTAGATCCCTTCTTGGGAAACAGCTAGGAGGCTGAGTGTGTTGCATGAACATCTCCCTAGTCCTGGAATCTGGTTTCACACCTGGGGTTACAGACCCGTTTGGAACTGAGTATGAACAACATTTCAGGGCCTGCGTCCCAACCCCGTCTCACGTTCCCTGGCTCAGATCTGCCCTCTAGGTCCCAGATCTGGCCCTACAGACCCGGGAAGGGCCTTCGAGCTGGAGAAGGCTGAGGGAGGCTGTCCAGGGGGCTTAGTCTTGTTCAAGGCCCAGGACGGTCTGGATTGTGATTTGGGAGGAGTGTGGCGAGCTGAGCCCTGAACGGGAGAGCGCCCTGCCTCCAGGAGTCTCTGGTTCTGGTGCCAGGTGGATAGGGGCATGCATGGATGTGCACATGTGTGTGCATGTGTGCATGTCTGTGAGTGTGTGCACTGGAATCCTGCAGGGAGGGAAAGCTCTAGCTTGATAGATCTTTCTCGGGAGAATTTTCTGGGTTCGACCTGCCCCCTTTGCTTTCTCTGTGGCTTCCGCCATCCGCCACTGGTTCCCGGGCAGCCTGCACTAGGCTTGGTTGCCATCCAGGTCACCCAAAACCTTTGACAGATGGTCCCCTCCAGCGCCTGCTGCCTGCCCATTCCCATGGCCTTGTTCCCCAGCTCTGGGGCACCCACCCTGGCCAGGGGGTACCCCACCCAGACCTCCTGTCCATAGGCCACAGCTGCCCTGTGCTCACCCCAGCCTGTCCCCACTTTCCTTCTCAGACAGCTTCCCTCCCTGGCCTGCCCTGGCATCCCTCCCTTATAAACGCTGGCCTGCTCACCACTGCCACGTGCCTGGCAGAGCACAACCCTGAGAATGAAACAGCGCAGTCGCTTCTGTGCTGAGCCCGGGAGCGGGGACAGGCTGAGTAATAGGTGCTATGGCCGGCCCAGTGGGTGAGCAGTTGCCCTTCACCATGGCCAGAGCTGACCCTTGATTCCCTTCTCTGCCCCCCATCTTACCAGACTCCGTGTGTTCTCCACCCAGCAGCCAGCTGGGTCTTTAAAGATGCAGAGCAGGCCGCATCATTCCTGTGCTTAGACTCCTGCGGCCTCCCGTGGTGCTGGGAGCATGCGTGCAGAGCCTGCCTGGTGCATCCCGGGCCCTCGCTGCTGAGCACGCAGGCGCCCGCTCCAGGGCCACAGCCCTTGCTGCTGGCTTGGGTTTCACCTTCCCAAGAGGAGGGGCCCTCACTTGCCCCCCCTGCACCTAAAGCGGCTGGGCCTATCCCTCCTGTGCCATCGTGGGGCCGAGTAGCCCAGACTGGACTGCACCCTCCTAGCTCCACTCTGCTCTGGGACCTCACCCAGGCCCCACACGCTTGCTGGCCCTGCATGTTCGCCCCTGTGCATCTTCCAGGAGAGGCTGGCAGAACATCTGGGCACAGCAGTCCTGGGACCCCACCTCTCTCACGCTGATGGGAGGCTGATAAAGGCACACTGAAGACCGGAGCTTTGCTTTTCCAGCGGCTCTTTCTGCCTCCTGCTGTGGCCTCCATTCTCTTGTCACTTGTAAAAACACCTGAGGTGTCCAGGACCACATGGGGCTCAACTCAGAACCACAGAGCAAGTGGTGTTTGGTGTCTCCTTCCCCGGCAGTGCCTCCCACGCCGAGCTGTGGACAGGGCATCCCTCAGGGGTTAGGTGATGTTGCAGCCCAGTGGGCCCAGAACCTTGTGAGCCGAGAAGCCCTGTGTCTCCCTCAGACATTCTCAACGTGCCAAGTAAAGGCTAAGCCGCCTGCCTACCCTCCCTTGACCCAGCGTTTCCCAGGCCTACTGGCCATGGGGCCGCCGCCCAGCCCTCCTGGTCTGTGCAGTGTGACTTGGGAGTCGCTGGGCCAGCTCAGGCCAGTCTGCAGGAAAGGAACTGAGGCCCTGTGGTGCAGGGACTAGCAGAGGCTGTACCAGGCTGTGAGTGACGGAGGGCGACCTCACAGTCTGTCAGCCTTGGGCTGGAGCCTGCCCCTGGGCCAGGATGCTGTGCAGGGCTCCCGTGGACGCGAGGTGGGTGGCCTGCCCTCGTGCCCAGGGCTCAGTGTGACCTGGCGTCTTGGGGTCTGAGGTGCACTAGTGGAAGGAACGTCAGGCTGTCTTGCCTCCTGTTGTGGGAGAGGTCTCACTGCTCAGACCTGCTCTGCGTGGAGTGGAGAGCTCCTTCCTCTGGCCACCCGGCTGTCCTCGCTGGGCCTCCTGGAGCTGCAGAGGCTGTTACGCCTTCCCACACTGGGCAGCTGTCCTCCCTCCTTTTGCTCCCAAGAACAGCGGCCGCAAATTCCTGTGAACACAGAGGAAGACACTCCAGAAACAAGACTTCAAACAGCTGCCATTCGCAGTGGAGTGCCTCTGAGCTGGGCTTGCGGGAGAGGCTTGCGGGGCACCTTACGATTGCTGCGTGTGCTTGGCCGCTCGGCTGGTGCAGGTCGCACTCTCGCTGCACGTTTGTGTGTGTGTACATGTGTGCACATGTGCCCTTAGGTGGGATGTGGGGGCTCTGGCCCCCTCCCTCCTCCTTCGAAGACTGCGGTTTCCATCTCCCTCCCTGCCTGTCTCAGGTTTTTTGTCCACACCCTCCTGCACCCTCCTGTAGGGGTCTCCTCTAGAGCAGGATGGACAGTTGGCAGGGTGACAGGGCGTGTCCTGGCTCTGTGGGGAACGAGATGGGCTCTGCCCCTGCCAGCTCAGAGCCAGAGCAGCAAAGCCAGGGCTCTGCCCCGGAGCCTCGCCAGCCACACTGGTACAGTTCTGCCTGGTGAGAACCATGGGCTGGCAGTAGGCGGCCTTGTTCACCAGGGAGGGCATGGGGGCCAGTAGGCCTTCCTGCCAGACTGTGGCTTCCCACCAGCTTCCCACACGCTCCGCCAGGGCTACACCTTGGGGCTTGGGAAGGACAGGGAGGCCCATTCAAACATGGGGCTGGCCTCTGCCCCGCACAGTGGGTGGGCATGTTCAGTCGCTGGGTCTTGCACCCTTTTGGGAATATGGGACAAGGAAATGAGCCAGGTGCCACAGCTCAGTGGGAACCTCAGAGGACCGCACCCTCCTTCCTGCATCTGTGCCCGTGGGCGGACAGGAAGTGGCAGGTCCTCAGGGTGTCCCAGTCTCATGAGGACACCCGTCAGATTGGGCTAGGGCCCACCTAGTGACCTAATTTTACCCTACGCACCTCTGAAAGTGCCCCATTTCTAATACAGCTGCATTCTGGGGACACCAACAGGAATTTGGGGGGCACAACAAAGCCACATCCCCAATGTGTCCTGGGAGCTCTGGGCCAGGCCCTGTGTAGCCCACAGTGTGTTGTTGTTCTGTTCTCCTGTTTACCTTGCCCCCATTTCTTGGACTGCAGCGGTCAGCCCGACCGTGGTAACGCTGGCTGGTCCTCAGCCCTGGCTCCTTCGTGTGCCAGGCTTGCCCGGGCATAGCCGTGGTGTGCCGTTGACAGCGACCCCAGAGAAGGCCTGGCCCGCAGTCCCGTGCGCGGTGACTGGGCAAGACTTTGTGCTCTGGCCACACTGGGGTCGGGCTGCTTTCTCTTTTGTCGCTGATGCACTTCTGTCTTCCAGCTGAAGCCGGGCAGGTGGAAGGCCTCCTGCTGGACGTGGCCACCCTGTCCCATCACTTGCGCACTGTGCTTGCTCAGGTGTGGCCCGGGGCTGGGCTCATGGGCCCACCCTCTGTGGCTGGCTTACTTTTTCCACGGGGCTATGCAGGACAGGGTGGGGCCATCCTATCTGCAGACAGCTCTGAACTCTGAGGCCTCGTGGGCCACACGCATGTCTTGCTGATGACATGGCCAGGAGCCACCTGGGCCAGCCTGGCCTAGAGGGCACCACCCCCTGGCGTCTGCGGCGGCATGCCCTCTGCCCTGCAGACCCTCAGGCTTCGGTGCACACTGGCCTCCAGCTCCTGGGTGTTCCTGTACAGCTCAGGCCACGGAGGGAACCCTGGTCATTTGGGGCGCAGCTGACATGATTTGTTTGTTTTGGGGCATCCTGCAAAGTCCCTTCCCCTTGTTGAGATGGCCCAAAGAGGCATCCTTCCCAGGGGCCAGCTGTCGCCAGGCAGGGCTGTCCGGACACCTGCAGTGGAGCCAGGACTCTCCTGTAGTGAGTGGCCCTCTGTCCGGGAACAGTTTCCTCCTGGGAAGGAAGAGCAGCCGGCTCGCTGACGAGAGAAGGGTGGGGCCGCCATGCTGCCCAGGAGCCTCGTGGGGGACACACTGGGTCTTTACTGACCTGGAGCAGGAGGATAGCTCTACCCGCAGAGGAAAGGCTCGGCCATCTTCACGGTTTGTCAGTGGAGAACATGTGTTTACCCAAATCACTTGCAGGCCAGGTAAAAGCCCAGCGCACCCTGGGGAGAGGTGTTGGTAGCCCTTAAGCCAGCAGGATCCATCCATAAAAAACAAACCCATGAAAAGGCCAACAGGCTGGTGGGAAAGCAGGCACCCATCCCAGCGGGCACTCTGCAGTCATTCGGCCGAAACACCAGGGAGAGGTGGTCCGTCTTGCTCACAGGGAGGCTACTCTACGTCCACGCCCCAGCAGGTGTTTCGAAGCCCAGTACCATCGAGTGTGGCTGACCCTTGTCCAGTGCCGGCGGGGGAGCTGCGCCTCCCAGCAGCTCCCGCCTTCTCCTCAGGATGGATGACCGTGCGCCCTGAAGGCCACCCCAGGCCATGCCTAAAGCCACGCAGACACGAGCACAGCTCCCGCCACATGTGCACGTGACATAGCCTGTAAGAGAAACGGAGGAGTGAGCGCTCTGGGCAGGTGGGAGCAGAGGGCCGTCACGGAGCCGGGGTGTCCTGTTCCTGGTGTGGGGGGTGTTCACACGTGCTTGCTGCGTCATTAAATACAACCAGTGAACACGGAATGTGGATGCAGTGTGTGCCCAGGAGCGCGGGGCTGTGCCCTTGTTCCCTGAGCAGGCAGAGGAGGGGCGGGAGGTGGGCAGACGGCCCCGCAGACCCCACCGCCGGACGGTCCCCCTTCCTCTCCCAGGACCCCCTTTCTGCCATCGTGGGCATGAGGGCGGCAGCCCCGCTTAAGCAAAGCCAGGGCCGTGGCCTCCCTTCTCGCCCAGGAGCGCTCTGGGCGCTGCAAGTCCCTGAAGACGCCCGTCTTCCGCCCCCCACCCCGGGACTCCTGATGCAAACGCCACCCAGCTTTGGCCCGAGTCTGTCTGAAGGGCCAGCCACCTCCCCCCGAGGCAATGCCAGTGTGTCCTCGCGTTTCCGAGGTGCCACCACCCTCATACAACTGGGTGTGGACACTGCCACCCTGTCCTCATTACAGGGGGGAGCCGCGGGAGCCAGACCCACCCCCAGGCCGGCAGGCGGCACAGAGCGTTGGCCCTCAGCCTGGTCTGGCCCGAAGGTGGCTCTCTCCACTGCTCTCCCTGCCCCTTACCCCTGGCCCAGGTCTAGCCTGGGCACATGGCCTCAGCCTCTGTGACCAGAGACTGCAGAGGCGCAGCCGGCAGTCATGGGGCCGCACAGCTTCTGCCAGCTCTTGGCTGTTCTCCCTGAAATGTTCTGGGACCGAAGAAAGACACTCGGGGGGCTGGCTTTGGGGGCCTTGGCAGGGCCCTGGAGGGGAGGGGAGACTCACTGCGGTGGCTGGGGAAGCGGAGGTGTGGTGGCGCTGAGGCTCTCCGGTCACTGTCAGCCCTGAGCCCCTGGCAAGGACCCGACTGCGCTCACTTCCGCTTCTGGGAACAGGAATTGGCCCCCCAACTACCGTGCTTCCTGAGGAAGGTTCTTCAGGAAACCTGCCCGCCCTGGGGGGCCCGGATCTGATGCTGGAGGAAAACCCGGGGGACCCTGGACTGCAGCCTTGCTCAGCTGAGGTGGCCGAGCGGGGACGGGCGGTTGGGGGGCAGAGAGCCTGCCTGCTGAGCCCCGCAGCCTCTTGGGAGCCGTGTCCAGGGGGGCAGCTTCCATCAGCGCCCCAGGCCGGGAGGAGCCTGAGCCACCGGGGGCCAGGCTTCCAGGAACTGGCCCAGGGAGGGGGCTCTGGCCAGGGCCTGGGGCTGTGTATAGCTGTCCCCAGGGAGACGCCAGCTTGGATGGTTTCTGATCTGCTGCTTTCAAAAGGAAGGATCAAATTCAGGTTCAAGCCTGGAGCCTCAGATCGATAGACCCATCCTCTCAAGAAGAACTGGGCGGTCAGAGGGGCACTGTAGGCCTGGCCCTCCCCTTGGCCAGGACCCTCAGGGCGACAGTCCCAGCGGGCCTTCGTCACCTGTCGGTGAGGCGATGCACAGTCAAATCCCTAGTCTGTGGCTCTCGGGGTCCTAGGGCAGCAAGGCTGTGGGCTTTCTGCCCAGGAGGGCGCTGCGGCTGGATTCTGAAGTCCTGGTGTCCAACCCAGGAGGCTGTGGGGGTGGGGGTGGCTTTGACATGTTCCCCTGAGCTCGGTTCTCGTGCCTCTGGTCCCCAGAGGACCGTCCTGGGTCCCTGTCTGGAGGCCCCGGGGGCCCAAGGCCTGCACAGGAGAGAACAGGGCTGGACGCACGTGGGCCTGGGGACACAGTGCAGGCTGGGCAGGGAGGGGTGCAGGCCCGTCCCGCCCTGGTTCTGCTGACCTGTGAGCAGCCCTGGCCCTTGGCAGTGGTGCCTCCATGTGGGCTGGGACTTGGCCTGTCCGCTGAGCAGGTCTCTTGCTCTCCGAGGAGCCTCTCTGCCCCTCAGCTGGCCCTTCTGCCCCCTGGTCCTTTGGCTGCTCACTTGCGTTGGGGGGTTGGGGGGCAGGTGGCGCGAGGCAGGAGATGACAAGCGAACAGTCACAAAGTGAGAGACGGCTCACCCGGCCAGAAAACCGAAGCGGGCGGGGCCAGGGCAGGGGGCACAGCGAGGACCGAGGACGGAGGCGGGGGGACCCCGGGCATGGCGCAGGGCTCGGGTCCCCCCAGGACGAGCAGCGGCACTCCTGCCCTACCTCTAGTGAGCAGGTAGCCAGGCGCTGGGAGGAGCAGGGGCTGCGGCAGGTAAAGGGCGCTGCTGTCCAGAGGCATGCAGGCCGCCTTCCTCCCAGGAGTGGGTGGGCCCAGCATCCTCTGCCCTCCAGGGGCTGGGGCCTCCCCGTGTGAGCTTTCAGTGGACACAGTGACCAGAGTGACTGCTCCCAGGGGAGATCTGGTCTTTGTCAAGAAGCCCTTGTGCCCTGTCCTCCTGGGATGGGTGCTGGACAGGCCCTGACCTTATAAGGGCATTTCTGGCAGGATCTCCAGGGGGTTGAACCCTCTGAAATATGATCTTGCCAGGGCCTGGCTCTGTATGGTAGGCAACTTCCTGGCTGCGTGGACAACTGGCATCGTCCATTCAGATGGGCACCCAATGTGCCACCTTGATTGGAGGGGAGGAGACTGACGGGACAGGACCCTGGAGCTGCCCCACAGTGGTGAAACCCCCTGGGGAGAGCCTGTGCTTCTGGCGGGGGGGGGAGGCATGTCTTGGAAGCCCACGTGGATGGAGGGTCAGGGCCCTGTGACCCTCCGTACAGCATGCCCTCCCTCACCTCGCCTGGACTTGGACTACTTTCTAAGCCAGCAGCGCCTGCCCCTGCAGAAGGCCCTAAGGCAGGAAGGCTGGTTTGGGGGGCCCAATCGAGGACCACCCAGGGTCTTGTGTCAGGCTTGTGTGGGTTGGGGCTGCGCAGGGAGCATTGCGGTGAGGCCCTGGGAAGCCTGGGAAAGCAGCCGCTGGGTGTTCTGAGACCCCCCTGGTGTCCCTCAGCCAGGCCCCACCAGGATCAGGGTGAGAGGGGTCCCTGGCTAGGGCAGAGGAGCCATGCCTGAGCTCTGGCCTGCTGGGGCACCGGGGTACCCTCCAGGGCCAGCTGTTGAGCCACCTGGGCAGGCAGGTGTGTCCTGGGGGAGGCCTCAGTCACCTTGAGCACCAGGTAACACGGGCTCTAAATCCTGGGGCTGGCAGCTCAGGCTCCCTGAGTCACCAGGCTGCTCCCTGCCCACGGTGGCCCCTGGCCCATGAGCGGTTTTCCTGATGGGTTGGCTTCCCTGGAGAGGGAGCTCCCGGAAGGCAGGAGAGGGTCTCAGTTCTCTGCCCAACCCGCCGTGGGTCCCCAGCAGGTGCGCTGCATGGAGAGCACACTGCCTGCTGACTCTGCCCCTGTGTCCACACTAGCCTGTGTCTGCGCTTGGGTCTGCCTCTCCCAGACACCTGGCAAGGGATTATATTCATGCCACCAAGAGCTTACACCAGGTCTCCTCCCCACATTTCACAGCTGGGGAAGCAGAGGCCAGAGATACCCTTCCCCAGGCCAAAGAGCTCCCTGAGGTGGAAGAGGCTTGCAGATTAAAACCACATGAGATGCTACTATGTGCTAATTAAGGTCTAATATCTAAAAAACTGACCATCCCAAGGGTTGGTGAGATTGGGAATGAACAGGGGCTCTCATTCCTGCTGGTGGGAGTACAAATCGGTACCACCACTTTAGAAAACAGTCTGGAAATTACTTTAAAAGTTAAACTCCAGCCACTGACCCAGCCATTCCAGTCCTGGAGAAATGAAAGCTGATCCATACAGAGGCCTGTACACACATGTGCGCAGCGGCTTTATCTGTAATGGCCAAAAACTGGAGACAAAACAAGTGTCCAGCAGGTGGCGAATGTATAAACTGTGGGCATCCGCAGCTCAGAGGACGCCATGGCGATGAGCTGAACAGTGCCTGGGCGTGCTTCAGTGAGCAGAGACCGCAAGATGATCACAGAGGAGAGGCCAGGCAGGACGGAAGGCAGACTGTATGGTGCCCTTTGTGCATTCTAGAACCTGTGAACTCATCTGTCGCGGCAGAAAGTCGACCTGTGTTTGCCCAGAGATGGCTGGGGTGGGGGTGGCGATGGAGGGGTCTGGGAGGGAGGATCACAAAGGGGTGGGGAAGCCTTGGGGTGATGGAGATGCCCACTCTTGTTTGTGGGCATGGTTCCATGGTACGTGCCTGTGTTGGTTTTACACTTCAAATATGTGCAAGCTGTACCTCAGTAAAGCTGGTTAGGATGTGAACAGAACAGCACAAAATCTCCTCACACACTGAGTTTTCTCAGGAGAGAGATACCATATAAAGTTTCCAGAAGCCTTCCCCCATTCAGTACATTGCTATTTCAAAGAGGTACAGATCCTGAAGAAAAGATGTTCGCAGGGCGTACCTTCCCTGGCCTGTGCAGGGGCTGGGAGCTGGCACTGCCTGCCCCCGGGAGATGCTGCCCACCCTGGCCTCCAGGCGGACTTGTGTCTCTGTCCACGCGCTGCTTGGCCTCCCGTCCACCTGTGCCCAGCCGGTCCCTGGTCGCTCTGCCTCTCTCCCCTGCCCCACCCCCGACTGGCCTCTCCCTGCTCCTGGTCAAAAGGCTCTAGCCTGGTCGGTGGCGTGCTTGTTCCAGTCCAGGGCACTGTGCCCACCTGGGATATGGGAGCCACATTTTCTCCAGCTGGAAAGCAACCGCTCCCTTGCCTGGCAGACAGCTCTTTGGAAGTCACCTTCCACATGCAGAACAGTGAAGGAGCCACATTTCCCAGGCCAGACACCTGGGAGGGCTGGAACGGGGATGAGGGCATGTGCTGGAAATGGCCACTCAGAATGTACAGTCCCGGCAGGGGGCTGCAGCCAGCATTCAGCAGCAAAGCCAGAACCTGCCGGAGCCCGGCCACCCGCCACCTGCAGCAGGCAGGGCTCTCCAGCATCAAGGGTGCTGGCCCACGGGCTTTAGCAGGTCATGGCATGGTTGTCCGAGCTGGGACTGAGGGCTTTGTCAGGTGGCGGAGCAGCAAGAGGGTAGTTACCTTGGCATGGCGGTCTTGCTTAGCACCACAGCCCCTACCCTCTCCAGTCGCCTGGCGTCCTGGGACTTTGCATTCCCCCAACCCTCCACCCAAGGACCCAGAGTGGGGAAAGCAGCCATGGTGGGCTGTGGGCAGCCAGCAGGAGCAACTGAGGAGCAAGTCCCAGCAGCAAAGTGCTGTCAGTAGAGCTGCTGATATTCAGACACACTTAGGTCACCATGGTTGCCATGTTTTTCTCCAAAGCACTTAGAGCCACTCAAGGCCACACGCTTACTTGGGATTTAGTACTTGTTATGGGTTGATTGTGTTCCCACAAAATGATGTTGAAGTCGGAACTTCCGGGAAGATGGCGGTGTGAGCAGGGCGGCAGAAATCTCCTCCCAACACTATATTTATCTACGAAAACACAGAAAATACATCTATTCCTAAAAGAGAGACGACAATACACAGGAAAGCGCACAGCGTGCAGCGACACCCGAGAGGACTCGGCACCCCAAGAGGCGGGTAAGATACGGAGCCGTGACCCGGCGGGACCCGAGCCCTCCCCCACCCCAGCGCACCGGCGGGAGGAGAGGATTCCGAGCCGGGAGGGAGTGGAAGCACACCCCGCGAAGTAGCCAGCCCCGGTGATCTGCGTGGGGAGCGCTGACCCACATTGCGCAGTGCAGCGGAGATTGGAGAGACAGAGCGGCAGGATCTGAGCGGGGAACGCGCCAGGGTGCTTGCAGCCGGCTCCGGGAAGGAAAAAAAAAGTGCGCGCTTTCCTCAGCGGTCTTAAAGAGACAGGAGCCCAGCGGAGGAGCCGGATCACCCCAGCACACTCAGCCCAGCAGGCTGGGAGTCCTGGGGAGTTTCAGACGCCTTAGCTGGCGACTGAGGAAGCGTAGCCATACTTAACACTTCTCACTGAGATCAACAGCCTCCTATTCGTTCCCACCCCTGCCAGAGCGATAAAGGGCCCTGCGGAGCGGCACAGTCACAGCTGTGGAATAGTGGGGCAATAGCGCCACCTAGAGCATTCCCACAGAATCTACGTCCGGTGGGCATTTTTTTGTTTTGTTTTTGTTTTTTTTTGTTTTTGTTTTTTCTTTTCTTTCTTTTTTTTCTTTCTTTCTTTTTTTTCTTTTTTTCTCTTTTTTTTTCTTCTCTTTTTAAAGTCTTAAAGAGCCCGCTGACATACGTGGCAACTATCAGTGACCAAATTATACAGCCATGAAAAGACAGAGGAATATGGCTCAGACCAAAATCAACCAGACAACCCCAGAGAGGGAGTCTGAAGGGATGGAAATGCACAGCCTCCCTGAAAAAGAATTCAGAATAAAAGTCATAACCATGCTGATGGACCTACACAGAAATGTGCAAGAGCTGAGGGAGGAAGTGAGGGAACTGAAGAAAGACAATACAGAAATCAGACAAGCGATCGACGGGTTTAACAGCAGAATGGATGAGATGCAAGAGACTGTTAATGGAATAGAAAACAGAGAACAGGAGTACAGAGCAGCTGAGGCAGAGAGAGATAAAAGGATTTCTAGGAATGAAAGAATATTAAGAGAACTGTGGCGACCAATCCCAAGCCCAGACAATATTCGCATTATAGGGTACCTGAGGAAGAAAGAGAGAGAAAAGAGGATAGAAAGTGTCTTTGAAGAAATAATTGCTGAAAACTTTCCCTCGCTGGGGAAGGAGAGATAGTCACTTGAGTCACGAGCTCCTGAGTCTCCCAACACAAGGGACCCAAGGAAGACAACACCAAGACACATAATAATTAGGATGGCAAAGATCAAAGATAAAGACAGGGTATTAAAGGCATCTAGAGAGAGAAAAAAGATCACCTACAAAGGAAAACCCATCAGACTATCATCAGACTTCTCAACAGAAACCTTACAGGCCAGAGAGAATGGCATGATATATTTAACGTTATGAAACAGAAGGGCCTCGAACCAAGAATATTGTATCCAGCACGATTATCATTTAAATATGATGGAGGGATTAAACAATTTCCAGATAAGCGAAAGTTAAGAGAGTTTGCCTCTCATAAACCACCACTACAGGATATCTTAAATGGACTGCTCTAGATGGAAGCACACCTAAGGCTAAAAAGATGTCACCAGAGAAAAAAAAATCATAGCAAAGAAAGCAGACCATCCAAATACTAACTAAAGGCAAGAATAAAACACCTATTATAGAAAGAATGGAGGAGGAGGAATAAGAAGGGAGAGAAAGAAAGAAACATCAGACTGTGTTTACAATAACTTAACAAGAAAATTAAGTTAGATTGTTAGATAGTAAAGAAGCAACCCTTGAACCCTTGGTAACCACGAATCTAAAGCCAGCAATGGCAATAAGTACATACCTCTCAATAATCACCCTAAATGTAAATGGACTGAATGCACCAATCAAAAGACACAGAGTAACAGAATGGATAAAAAAGCAAGACCCATCTATATGCTGCCTACAAGAAACTCACCTCAAATTCAAAGATATACACAGACTGAAAGTGAAGGGATGGAAAAAGATATTTCATGCAAACAACAAAGAGAAAAAAGCAGGTGTTGCAGTACTTGTATCAGACAAAATAGACTTCAAAACAAAGAAAGTAGCAAAAGATAAAGGAGGACATTACATAATGATAAAGGGGTCAGTCCAACAAGAAGATATAACTATTATAAATATATATGCACCCAACACAGGAGCGCCAGCATATGTGAGACAAATACTAACAGAATTAAAGGAGGAAATAGACAGCAATGCATTAATCTTAGGAGACTTCAACACACCACTCACTCCAGAGGACAGATCAACCAGACAGAAAATAAGTAAAGACACAGAGGCACTGAACAACACACTAGAACAGATGGACCTAACAGACATCTACAGAACTCTACACCCAAAAGCAACAGGATACACATTCTTCTCAAGTGCACATGGAACATTTTCCAGAATAGACCACATACTAGGCCACAAAAAGAACCTCAGTAATTTCAAAAATATTGAAATCCTACCAACCAACTTCTCAGATCACCAAGGTATAAAACTAGAAATAAATTTTAGAAAGAAATCAAAAAGGCTCACAAATACATGGAGACTTAACAACATTCTCCTAATTAATCAATGGGTTAATGACCAAATCAAAACAGAAATCAAAGAATATATGGAGACTAATGACAACAACAACACAAAGCCACAACTTCTGTGGGACGCAGCAAAGGCAGTTCTAAGAGGAAAGTATATTGCAATCCAGGCCTATTTAAAGAAGGAAGAACATTCCCAAATGAATAAAGACACAATTACTGAAATTGGAAAAAGAAGAACAAATGAGGCCCAAAGTCACCAGAAGGAGGGACATAATAAAGATTAGAGAAGAAATAAATAAAATTGAGAAGAATAAAACAATAGAAAAAATCAATGAAACCAAGAGCTGGTTCTTTGGAAAAATAAACAAAATAGATAAACCCCTAGCCAGACTCATTAAGAGAAAAAGAGAATCTACACACATAAACACAATCAGAAATGAGAAAGGAAAAATCACGACGGACCCCACAGAAATACAAAGAATCATAAGAGAATATTATGAGAATCTATATGCTAACAAGCTGGAAACATAGAAGAAATAGACAACTTCTTAGAAAAATACAACCTTCCAAGACTGACCAAGCAAGAAACAGAAAAACTAAACAGACCAATCACCAGCATGAAATTGAATTGGTAATCAAAAAACTACCCAAGAACAAAACCCCAGGCCTGATGGATTCACCTCTGAATTCTACCAGACATATAGAGAAGAAATAACACCGATTCTCCTTAAAGTTTTCCAAAAAATAGAAGAGGAGGGAATACTTCCAAACTCATTCTATGAAGCCAGCATCACTCTAATACCAAAACCGGGCAAAGACCTCACCAAAAAAGAAAATTACAGACCAATATCCATGATGAACGTAGATGCAAAAATACTCAACAAAATATTAGCAAACCGAATTCAAAAATACATCAAGAGGATCATACACCATGATCAAGTGGGATTCATCCCAGGGATGCAAGGATGGTACAACATTCGAAAATCCATCAACATCATCCACCACATCAACAAAAAGAAGAACAAAAACCACATGATCATCTCCATAGATGCTGAAAAAGCATTTGACAAAATTCAGCATCCATTCCTGATTAAAACTCTCAACAAAATGGGTATAGACGGCAAGTACCTCAACATCATAAAGGCTATATATGACAAACCCACAGCTAACATCATACTTAACGGCGAGACGCTGAAAGCTTTTCATCTAAGATCGGAACAAGACAGGGATGCCCACTCTCTCCACTGTTATTCAACATAGTACTGGAGGTCCTAGCCACAGCAATCAGACAAAACAAAGACATACAAGGCATCCAGATTGGTAAAGAAGAAGTCAAATTGTCACTATTTGCAGATGACATGATACTGTACATAAAAAACCCTCAAGGCTCCATTCCAAAGCTACTAAACCTAATATCTGAATTCAGCTAAGTTGCAGGACACAAAATTAACACACAGAAATCTGTTGCTTTCCTATACACTAATGATGAACTAACAGAAAGAGAAATCAGAAAAAAATTCCATTCACAATTGCATCAAAAAGAATAAAATACCTAGGAATAAACCTAATGAAGGAAGTGAAAGACCTGTACTCTGAAAACTACAAGACACTCCTAAGAGAAATTAAAGAGGACACTAACAAATGGAAATGCATCCCATGCTCTTGGCTAGGAAGAATAAATATTGTCAGAATGGCTATACTACCTAAAGCCATCTACAGATTCAATGCAATCCCTATCAAACTACCAACAGCTTTCTTCAATGAACTGGAACAAATAATTCTAAAATTCATATGGAACCAAAAAGACGCCGAATAGCCAAAGCAATCCTGAGAAGGAGGAATAAAACAGGGGGAATTACGCTCCCTGACTTCAAGCTCTACTACAAAGCCACAGTAATCAAGACAATTTGGTATTGGCACAAAAGTAGACCCACAGACCAGTGGAACAGAATAGAAAATCCAAACATTAACCCAAACATATACAGTCAATTAATATTTGATTAAAATGCCTTGGATATACAATGGGGAGATGACAGCCTCTTCAGCAGCTGGTGTTGGAAAAACTGGACAGCTACATGTAAGAGAATAAAACTGGACTACTTTCTAGCCCCATACACAAAGGTAAACTCAAGGTGGATCAAAGACCTGAATGTAAGTCATGAAACCATAAAACTCTTAGAAAAAAACATAGGCAAAAATCTCTTGGACATAAACATGAGCAACTTCTTCATGAACATATCTCCCCGGGCAAGGGAAACAAAAGCAAAAATGAACAAGTGGGACTATATCAAGCTGAAAAGCTTCTGTACAGCAAAGGACACCATCAGTAGAACAAAAAGACATCCTACAGTATGGGAGAATATATTCATAAAAAACGTATCTGATAAAGGGTTGACATCCAAAATATATAAAGAACTCATGCACCTTAACAAACAGAAAGCAAATAATCCAATTAAGAAATGGGTAGAGGACATGAATAGACACTTCTCTAAAGAAGAAATTCAGATGGCCAACAGGTACATGAAAAGATGCTCCACATCGCTAATCATCAGAGAAATGCAGATTAAAACCACAATGAGATATCACCTCACACCAGTGAGGATGGCCAACATCCAAAACACAAACAACAACAAATGTTGGCGAGGATGTGGAGAAAAGGGAACCCTCCTACACTGCTGGTGGGACTGCAAAGTAGTTCAACCATTGTGGAAAGCAGTATGGAGGTTCCTCAAAAAACTCAAAATAGAAATACCATTTGACCCAGGAATTCCACTCCTAGGAATTTACCCTAAGAATGCAGCAGCCCAGTTTGAAAAAGACAGATGCACCCCTATGTTTATTGCAGCATTATTTACAATACCAAGAAATGGAAGCAACCTAAGTGTCCATCAGTAGATGAATGGATAAAGAAGAGGTGGTACATGTACACAATGGAATATTATTGAGCCATAAGAAGAAAACAAATCCTACCATTTGCAACAACATGGATGGAGCTAGAGGGTATTATGCTCAGTGGCATAAGCCAGGCAGAAAAAGACAAGTATCAAATGATTTCACTCATATGTGGAGTATAAGAACAAAGAAAAAAACTGAAGGAACGAAACAGCAGCAGACTCACAGAACCCAAGAACGGACTAATAGTTACCAAAGGGAAAGGGATTGGGGAAAATGGGTGGGAAGGGAGGGATAAGAGGGAAAAAGGGGCATTACGATTAGCAGATGTAATGTTGGGGGGGCACGGATAGGGCTGTACAACTCAGAGAAGACAAGCAGTGATTCTATAGCATCTCACTACGCTGATGGACAGTGACTGTAATGGGGTTGGTGGGGGGGACCTGATGAAGAGGTAGTTCAATAACCATAATATTGCACATGTAATTGTAGATTAATGATAATAAAATAAATTATATTAAAAAAAGTAATCAAAAAATATATACATACTTATTTACTTCAGTAAGGTAATTGAGTTCTGCTTTTATTTCCTCAGTTTCTACAGTCCATAAATTTAATTAGGCATACCTCATAAGTATTGCGTGTTCAGTTCTAGACCACTACAAATAAAGCAAGTTTCAAAATAAAGCAAGTCAGATGAAAAAATAATAATAACAGAATAAAATCAGTGAACCAGAAGTACTTCTCTCATCACTGAGCTATGCAGATGGCAAGTGAAATATTGCTACTTCAGTAGTGTTAACGTGGCCATGAAAATATGTCTTGGGAAAAAGTGGTGGATAAACCATGGATATATTTATTTTATTTTAATTGAAATCTGTTTTCAAGGACCCATGCAGAGATGCTTGCTTACTCTTAAGCGATAAGTTCGTAATAGCAAAAAAGAACTGAGAGGTTGAGAATCATAATTATAAATACAAATGAAAATTATGAAAAATATGGAAACTGATAATAATTTTCCAATCTACATGATTTTTGAAATGTCTTTGGAGGGATGTTTTGAAAGTTCTAAATGCAAAATCTGATAATTACTGTGTTATTGCTTTTATGAAAATACTTTTCTTAAAAAAATAGCGGTAAACTTTTATTTAAAAGAAGACATTTTCTTGTATCATATGTATTATTCTTAAATTATTTTAATGCAAAGTATGATAAATATTAATGCATATTATGAGCTAATACATGTTTGAATATATATTACAAGTATGTACTGCTTGGCAAATAGAAAGAACTAATATTGTATTAACTCACTGTTAATGCTTATGATAACTCAGTTTATTCCTAATGCTAATGAAAAGCACCTTTTTGTGGCCCAAAAAAACCCTCTTTCCTACTAAAAGAAACCAAGTTCCTTTAAGATAAATGGCTAAGTTCAGGTCTGGGGTAGGAAATACACAAAATGGGGCGAGGCCATCTTGTGCCAAATCAAGGAGATTATCAAAGAATATTAGGGTCATGTCAAAAGCTATAGTAGCCAGTGACTGGAACACTAAAAAAGAACAATGATTACAATACACTGAAGCAGAAGGTAAATTTAACCCTATAAATCAACAAGAAGCTCACAATTATCCAATAAATAAATATCTAGAAAAAGTGAACAGGCAATTTGCAAAACAGGAAATACAAAGGAGGATACAAATATTAAAATATGTTCCATCTCCATAGTAATCAGGGAAATACAAATTTAAAATATTAAGACATTTTCTTGCCCATCAGATTGGCAGATCTTTAAAAGTTTGATTATATCAAATCCTGGCAATAGAGTAGAAGAAAAGGAAATGTTGGGAGTTCAAGTTGGGAAAGTTTTTTTGACTGGGAAATTTGGCAGTAACAATTAACATTTTAAATGTATGGACCCTTTGCCCAATTAGTCTACTATCATATACATCTTAAAGAAAAACTTGCACATACTTTTAAAGAGGTATTTATAATGCTGTGGACAGACTACACTGTTTTTAATTGAAAAGTTACACAAATTTCATCAATGCAAGAATTGGATATTTATGAATTAGTTCAGAAGAATAACTTGGGGATATCTTCAAGCTATATTGTTAAGTTAAAAAAAGCCATACTGAAAAGTAGACAGGGTCATGTTATGTATATATTTTAAAACCCACAGAATTACCTAATTCCATATGTATCATGTATATATATATGTGTAACTACATAGATAATGGGCCTATAAAGATACACATCAAACTAATAGCATTGGTCACCCATGAGGAGAAAAGTCAAGCTAGAGGGAAATAGGAAGGACTTTTGCTTTATGTGCATATTTTATATCATAAATACAATAAAGTACACTTAATTTTGTTTAATGTTAAGGAAATAACCTTGCAATAACCCTCTGAGGTGGTCGTTTAAGGCCCCATTTTATAGGTTTGGAAACAGGGCTCCAAAATGATGGCTGACCACCCAAGGTTAAGAAATAATAGAGGAGAAAATTTAATTCAGGCTCATCTTGGGGTCTCATCACAGAGTTTTTTCTCTAGATCACAAGTAAAAATTATCTTGTATTTTGAACTAGTCAAAATTTCTCTAGGGAGGTATCTGGGTTAGAGACAGAGATTTGGAGCAGTAAGTATTTGCCAGTTGATACCTTGGAAGTATATTGAAGAGGTTGTAGGTAAGATCAGACCCAGAACAGAATCCTGGGAAGTGGCAACATTTAAGGCATGAACGCTGTTTAGGAACCCTATAAGAAGTCAAAGTAGAAATCGCTATATGACCAGGAAAGGGTGAAGTCAAGAACCCAAGCACAGAGATGTACTTCCAAGAGGAGAAAGTGGTCAAGCGACATTTGCTGTAAAGAAGTTAGGTAAGAGGACTTTGAAGTATTACTTGGATTTGGTAACAAGGTCATTTAGTGACTTTGACAAAAGTCTCGGTGAAAAGGAGAAGCAAGGACCAGAATGCAGAGTGATGAAGTATAAGGAAGACAGGAGGATTTAATAGTATGGCAGGTCCTCACAAATTTAAACCTAGAATTACCATATGTGATCCAGCAATTTCACTTCTGGGTAAATACCCAAATGAATTGAAAGCAGATGTGAACAGGTATTTGTACACCCATGTTTACAGCAGCATTATTCACAATAGCCAAAAGGTGGAAGGAACCCAAATGTCCATCAAAGGATGGATGGATAAACAAGATATGGTATAGACAGACAATGGAATGTCATCCAGGTTTAAAAAGGAAGAAAATTCTGACACAGGCTACAACCTGGAAGAGCCTAAATGAAATAAACCAGCATAATAAGGTTGAATGTCCTAGGAATCTACCCGTATGAAGTACTAAAGAAGTCAAATCTATACCGACAGAAAGTAAAATGGTGGTTGCCAGAGACTGGTTGGGGGAGAAGGAGGAATTGGGAGTTTAGTTTAATGAGTCGTTTCATCCTAGTTTGGTAAGATGAAAAAAATCTGCTGATGGTTATACAACAATGAGCACATACTTAATGACTCTTGACTGTACACTTACAAATGATTAAAAAATAGACTGTTTCCATTTTATATCTATTTACATTTTTAATAAGTATGTATTTTTTTTTCTGTATTATAAATTTATATTTTATGTTTTAAACACATATGCACACAAAAGCTGTGAGTACTTGAAGGAAATCAGTGACGACAACTTTCTCAAAAACGGAAGTAAAAAAATGGGAGGGTAGATCACTCAGGGAACAATTTTTTAAGGTGGAGGTGCCTTGCACATAGTCAGGAGCCTGGAAAAGATCATTAGAGAAATAGAGGTCCACATCCACCATCCAGGTTAAAGGAACCCAAATATGAACTAGTACATTAAAGTCATGCATGGATACTATGCTTCCAGTAGTGGGCCTGGGTCTTTGGAGGGGCAGATGGGCCTATTATTTTATAGTAATACTCAAATATAATACTATTTAAAATTTCTCAAAACGTATAGCATCTAAGCGATGTTAATTACACTTTTCTTCAAGGAATCTCCTACAAATATGTCATTAAAGAATTCAAATCAAAATTTATATTTGACACTGACAAAATTTGAATTTGATACTGGTGGGTTTTTGTTTGTTTGGGATTATTTTTGTAGGGGCAGCCTTCTTAGTATTGTTGTTCATTTATTTTTACTTCCTGCAAATTCACATTAAGTATGAGTTTAGGTGAAATGGAAAATGCTTCCATTTTTAATCATCCCCTAATGACTCTTTATTGCTCTCTTAAAAATATGGTTAAGTAAAAAGCAGAGTGTGATACCCTGATAGCATGATAAAGTTTCTAAAGTCCAGAATGTGGTTCCTGCAATGTGTAGAGGTTTGCATAATTACTGTTATTCTTGCAATTCACCCCCTTCCTCTTCCCCAACGAGCAAGGGAGGTGGGAGGGACGGCCACATACAAGTTGCAGCTACCCATTTGCTCCTATTAACTAGTAACCTGGAAGAAGTATATATATATATTTTTTCTTTTATATGAAGTTGGCAATAAATAGTATTTGCTTTGATCATCTGTTTCTACGTTCTTTTTCTACCACTGTCACTACTGTTTGTAAATATTTTCTAATAATGCTCCAAACTGTTAGAAATGTAACCAGTTAAGTGTTCAGCATTGCAGGATCTGCACCTGTTTTTTATTCTTGTGGCTGAAGTTGAGAGAGACCGTAGTTTATGGATAAGCAACAGTTTCAGTTTTGCAATGCTTTATCTATATGTAACAGGCAGCTCTTCATGAGAAAGGAAGTTTAAAGCTTGTAGGTAAAAAAAAAACCACTACCCAGATTCCAGGAAAATGCCCGTTTACTGAAGTATTTTTTTTTCTTTTTACAAGATGTCTGTAGGCAGATTAGCATTTAGGTCATACTCCAAAGTCTTTAAATTAATCAGCTTTGTAAAAGCAAGTTTATTCCTCCTGTATCAGCTTGACAGTTTTCTTTTGCGTAGTGCAGTATTTTCTGTTTTTCTGTGATTATCTTAGCCACAAAGGAGATGTTTCCTTATGTATATGAGCATTACTTAATCAAGTTTAGATTTTGATAACTTTTCTAAAATTTATTCACACACATAAATATGCATACACATTAGTTGCATGTGTATACACACAGACATATATAGCCTGTTACTATAATTCCAAGTGTAACCTTGTGAATAATTTTCTTGTCTCCATAGAATTTATAAAGCCTAATGATTGGTGTTTCACAACTTCCTCTTTTGGTAGACTATCTTTTGCAGAGGGAAAAAAAATGTGACTAGAGAAGAGAGCCGAGCAGAGAACTGAGCTTTCAGCATGCTGATAGTTTGACTCAACTATTTAAGCAACTTAACAAGCAACCGCAAATAAGACATAGAGGTAAGAAGAATGTGTTACTTGCTATTTTTCATTTTATTATTTGGATTCCTATTTATAGGACAGTGTAAATGCTGGCTGGATTATAAAGTAGATTAGATAAACCTGATACCTCTCTCAAATAAGTAGTCAATGTTTTAAATGACAAGCGTAGTAAATTTACAAAGTTTTAATTTCACATACAATCTTTTTAAACATTGAAAATTTTCAAGTTCCTATTGCTCTCCAAATTTTTTAAACTGAAAGTAAAACACTCCATTTTTCATAATTTTGTACACAGTTTAGTGCTGAAAGAACTTTTGTATTAATAATAAATTTTGAGAACATTTTCTTCCCCTAGCTCCAATAAATTTCTAACACTTATAAATTCTACATATGTTAATTTGTTAACTTTACGTTGTTCTCACACACTGTGAAAATATACTGTGTTATTTAAAATGTGGCATTTCAATATTATTTTTCATATCATCACATTATGATGATATTTAAATACCACTGTAGCAATTTGTAGGGCAGATAGTATAATTTTAAAATATAAATAAACTGAATCTAATTTTAGAAACTCATGTTTGTTTTAAGATTAATTTGCAGTTACAGTGCTCCAAAATGAAGCAAGAACTAAAAGAGCATTTGGCTTCATAACTGGGGATCAAGCTAAGCTGAAACTGATCTGATTCTAAATTCTAAAGTAATCTAATCCACCAGAAATTCTTCTTCTTGTTTGTGCCAATCTGGAGTAATCTTTACACATATTAACTATTAAAAACTGTTTATTCATTACAGAGCAATATTTAGATCTTCCTTTTAAAAGCAGTTGGTTTCTATATACTTTGGTAAAAACATTACAGTTTAATTTAAAACATCTTTAAAAAGAAAAATTGCATTAAATTAACTATTTTTGTTGTACAGATGGAAGTTTGGATAATTTACTGCTAGCATTTTTATAACTTACTCATTTTGAGAAGGTGCACACATCGCACATTTGCTTTATGAGATTTGGAAATAACTCAAGTTATATGGCTAAACAGAAAATATATATATCCCAAAGTAAATACATATATATACATGTATGTATACACACACACACATAATTATATATGTATATTATTACATATATATTACTATATACCTAATATATATTCAAGTAATATATTTGAATACTTAATTTAGTTTGCTTTTTTAATTAGAATGATCACATAGCTTCTGAAAAAGGAAGTCTGCATCGTTCTATCAATTAATGGATTTAATTTTCATCAATTTTGGTAAACAGTACTTTCATACTGGTTCTACAAATTATTCAGAAGTAGTTTTTTAAAATTATTTTTATGCAATGTGCTGTAACAAAAGCTACTGTCTTGATTATAAGGGAGAATATTATTAGTGTTATAAATTCAGGAAATTCATAACTGTTGACTGAAATATGACATCCTTAACTAGATCAAAACTTTTAAGTTGAGAGTTGTGACAGATCCATTGTGCATCTTCATCTTTACGTATCACACACTTCCATAAGAACTTATGTTCTTTGCAACAATACCGTTTTCTTTTAAAAATACAGAAGTATTTTTAAATGTTCCAAATTTTAAGTATGAGATATTTTGATTTCATCAACTACGAAGTGCTGCGGGTGTGTTCTACATAGTGTGGTATTATACTGGATAACCGATAACAGCAAAGGGAAAACATAGCCCAGGGCATTACAGTCTAAACTGACTCCCGCTGTAATTCAGAATGGTAAATGAAGGCCAAAGAAGTAGAGAAAATGCTAACTTGCAAGACAAATGTGTTGATGTTTTTGACAATCAGTAAAGTCTCTGAATGAACAGCAGAGTTCTAGATTATGGAGAATAAGATTAGAATTTGTTCTGTCTTCAAGAAGATTATATTTACAGGAGAAAAAAAAGTCAGTGCCTGTCTGGCTGAGTTTCCATGAGACATAGAATATTGTCGGGATTATTGGGAAAAGAGGAGGACACTTTGAACATGCTTTTTCTTTCACATACTGTTATAAGAAAAAGCATTTAGTGCCTGCCTGCAAATCCAAATTATTAAAGTGAAATTAGATATAATATTGTAAATAATTTATAGCTGGAAAACATCAATTATGACTTTTACACTTATACACATGTATTTTACTATGTTTTATAAAGATTATATCCGTATGACACACCGGCACAAACTTTCACTGACTCCAGTAAAAGTTAAAACTAGATGACTGCTGTACAGCATTGTGAAATTTTATATGTCTTAATAAGATAGAGTTGGCTGCATGGCATGTGGGTGGTCATGCCGAGATCTGTCAGACCACTGACCTCCAGGGTAGATCAGCAACCTCACTGCGTAGTGGGTGTCTCCCTCCTTCTTCACGGCAGGAACTTTCCAAAGCTGCCCACCTGTGGAAGAGAATGACCTGCTTGTAGAGGGCACTACCCACCCT
Organism: Smutsia gigantea; assembly: GCA_032199065.1. NCBI lineage: Eukaryota > Metazoa > Chordata > Mammalia > Pholidota > Manidae > Smutsia > Smutsia gigantea. The sequence goes on from JAVSCE010009173.1 coordinate 42,979, forward strand.
GGCAAATATCTTTCAAATAATAATTTCACTTTGAAACAACAATACTATTTTTTTTTTTACATAAAATGACTGAACTTCCAAAGGAACTTTTGAAACATTGAAAAACTTACTTGTTTTTTTCCCCTTGTTTTGGCCATTTTCCCGTGTGCAAAAATAAAGACCAGAGAGTTTGTTGCCTAAAAGAAAGATTATGGTTTGGGTGCAATCTAAGAGGGATGGCATGTTTTGAATTCAGAAACAAAGATCCTCTAGGATGATGTAGGTCTTCCAGCCTTGTAAAAGCAAATATGTGCATGCTACATCCCTTGATTTTCTATTTATTTTTAATGGATGTGGCTTCCAAATAAGTGCCAATTGTGGTATATTCATATTTTTTATTTTAATAAAAATGTGTTCAATAAATGGTAAAATTATTGTATCCACAAAAATAAGCACTGTGGGAGTATATGTGCTCTGTAAGATAGAATATGATTCTTATTTCCATACAAGAAATCATTTCTGTAAATATTAAGAATAAAGACAAGTCCTTTTACATCTCTGAATATTTCCATTTAAAAAGATACATTATATGGAGTCTAATTTGCACATCTGTGCTTACCAAATAAAAACATTTTAATTTTTAAAATCTTTAAAACATAAATTATTTTTTTAGAATAATTATTATATTTCCAACACTTTCCTGGCATCATTAATATTTTTATTATTTTATGTGAACAAAAATTAAGTACTTACATTTGGTGTTTTCCAGATTTCTCCCAGATTTGTCTTTTCATCATTCTATACATGTACAGAAAATAGGTTTTAATCTTTTCAGTAATTAGGAAAATAGTAAATTTGGATTTAAATCCATATTTAGAAATGACTTTAAAACCTTATTTAATATTGGAACCACAGCAAGTAGATTGGAAATGAAGTTAGCCTATTGTTGTTTACTCCATGAACTAGTATAAAATATCACAGCTCATTATGATTCTTCACTGTAAACTTTTAATTTTTAAAAATATTTTGTAGTTATCACATACTCAAAATTTTTCTACCTTTGAAACAAATATAAACAGTAGTATGATCTCCAGAAAAAAATCACCAGTTTTGATTCTGAAACAAATAGAATCTCTCTTTACACATACCTCAGTTCAATTTATTTTCACTTTGCATAAGAAAGAACTTTTAAGCAGGATTCTTTCATGCTTTTCCTATGTTAGTGAACAGATTTGGAGTAGAGTAATTCTCTCTGCAATTAGGCTTCCTTCTGAGCAAAAGAAAATCATTTATCTGATGCCAGTGGAGTTTTTAAGATGCTCATTAAAAATGTCTGTTACACTTCATTTATTTTTGTTTTATTTGGAAATAATTTCAAGCTCAAAAAAAGTGTGAAAATAAAAATAGTATAATGAACACTTATATACCCATACCTAGATTTGCCTAATCTTAATATTTTGCCCCATTTGCTTTGTAAGTTGCTCTCATTCTTTCTTTTTCTATGTACTTTTACCTCCACAATTTTTTTTTCCTGAACCACTTGAGGGTAAATTATAAACATGGTCCTTTAACCTCAATGTGTAATTGCTAAAAATAGAGGTAGTCTCTTATGTAATCATCACATACAATTATCTGCTTCATAAATTTGCACTGATACACAACTTTATCTATTATTTGTCCATCTTCTAGCGTTTATATTTATCAAATACCCTTTATAATATTTCCCCTCCCAGTAAAGGATCCTCGAGAGTAAAGTGTCACATTGAGTTGCAATGTCTCTTTAGCCTCTTTAACTGGAACATTTCCATATCATTTGTCTTTTATAAAATTGAAAAATTCAAAGAACACAGTCTATCTGCCAACTCTTCTTTTTAACAGAGCGTTCCTCATTTTGTATTTGATACTTCCTGGGGATTAGATGGTGGTTCTGTATTTTCTGCTAGAATATGGTATAGGTGATGTTCTCTCTCCTGCTGTCACACCCAGAGCCACATGGTGCTCATCTGTCCTACATCGGTGATGTTAATTTTGGTTGCCTAGTCAAAGTGTTGTCTGATTTTTCCATTTTATAATTACGGCCCCTCATGAAAACGTCCCCTGGGTTTACGATGAATTGATGGTCTCGTCTGATGCAGTCTTTACTATAAAGCACTGTAGTCACAAAATGATGATTTTCTAGCTCCAGCACTCCCTGCACATTTGTGTCAGCCTTTTGGATTCTACTGTTAGCAAAAGAGCTCCCATCTTTCCCATTTATTTAACTATTAATTTTTATGTCTTTCTGTTACTGATATGAATTCATGAATTTCTGTCTTTTCAGTGGCTTATAATTCATTACTGCCTTCATTCTTTTGGTGCTTAAATTGTCCACATTTGACCCATGAATTTCCTTCATTCTGGCTTCTGTGTCGTTAAGACATGTACCATCAGATTAGTGATCACTTTCTTACTTTCTGGCAAGAATAGATGCTCCACGCTGATTTGGTACTTACCCCATCCCACCCTGGAATCATTCATTTCTCATTACTTTTAGTGGGCTGGTATTAGAGGCCAAGATCTGGGTATTAGATTATACTCACTGCCACTGGAGTATTTCTGTTTCTTGACCCTTTCAGCAGAAATACATTAATACGTACACACATACAGGGACAGAGACATACAAGTATGCATAACAAATGCATATGCATGAATACGTAAAAACATTTATATACATACACAGATATTTTGGACACCAAGAGTTCATTTGTCACCTCCAATTCCAATTCATCTCCACGGGGTTCTTTCTTGCTCTCCCCTGTTCCACTCCACCCACAGTGTGAGCCCTGGATCCTAACAGCATCAACATGTTTACTCATTTGTTCAATTCTACAATGCATCTAAAATGATTTTTGAGTTATTTAACCCAAAAACACTACTATAAACCTACCGAAAAAAGGTTTGGGGCTTTTGTGAACTTCCTCCCCACACACCCATACCCTGCCAAATACCCTGCTTGCAAATTACTTGTAACCTCCCTCCCTCTCTCTTTTCCCCTACTTTTCCTTTCTCTCCATTCAGGATTATAGTATTCATTTGAAATACTGGTAGGTTCATTTGTTTCAGTTTGTTTCCAGTTTTAGGATTTTTTCTTCCCCTTTGCATTCTTACTGGTTGAATTTACTTTTTTAATTGATTTACTTTTAATCTTTTTTTCTAAACCATGGAGATTAAAGGCTATTTGCTCTAGCAACTGCTATTAAACAAACCTGGTACATCTTAATTCAAATGTTATAATACAGTTCAAAAATACCTGTTTGAGTTACTAGTTGAATTTTTATATTTATATTTCAATTCTATTCAACCTACATTTAGTCTAAAGTCGGTTATCCTCTTAGGTATTCAAAAAGTGACAATTTCAGAAAAGATAGTAGATATCTGTGGTATTTGGTCAACCTCCTGAATGTATTATTCCGTAGGGATTTTTTAAGTGTGCACATATTATCACATTTACAAAAAAATAATTAGATGAGGAGAGTAATGAAAGAAGCAACCGTGCACTTGTGTAGTCCATATGCACTGGAAAAAATTCTCACCTTTTACATAAGTGATTCCAGAATGTTCCTGCCCCAGAACTCCCCCATATTCTACTGTATGTGTTCCTAACCCAGCATTCTCTCTCCTTTTACCCCATTTGAATTTTCTTGAAAGCACTTAATACTATTTAAAATTCCATCTTTATTTCTTTATTCACCTATTTATTATCCATTTCTCCCGGTAAAATGTAAGTTCTGGGAGAGTAGGGATTTGCTCTGTTTTGTTTATGCTATATCCTCAAGTATCTAAAATGCATGGAACATAGTAGGTACTCAAGTGATGATTAGGCAAGAGGCCTTAACATTTCAGAGCCTCAGATACACTAGAACAAGTATAATAAACATATGAGCTATTTCCTGAGGTCATCAGGACAAGGCCAGAGTTATGGTAGTGCTCTAAACTGCCATGCAATTGGCAGATGGAGATACTTCTGTTAACATCGAATGAAAGGAACTGAAACAAAAAAGTGGCCCCTGGAAACAAGCAGACCAAGATGTTCTCTTTTTTTCTGTGTTGGCTTTTTTCCACTGAGCTAGAAAGAGGTAAGTTCCCAGTGGCTGCTGCTTGTGTCTGAGCATCCTGGGGGCAGTCGCTCTCCACGGCTGCCCCACCGTCTTTGCGTCTGTGCACCCTGCCCTCCCCACTGAGAGAAACGTGGGCCCCCCTTCTCTGCCACGTAGGGTTCATCGCTTTCCTCAAGCCAGATGGAAGGGCAGTCCCCTTTCAGACCCCTTTCCTGATGGGCATCTGCCTGCACTGGCCTCAAGGCTGTGCCTACAGTTCACGTATTGTTTTGTAATTCTTTCCTGGTTCTAAGTTTGGTCTTGAAGTGGATTATAAAGCTACTCTAGGAAAACTGGTGTTTTTTTTATACATCCAACATATCTAGTTTAAGGTTATAAACTAATGACTTAGTTCTTGAGATTATTAGGCCCTAAATAATGACGATCATGATGACATGATAATGATAACGTTAACAATGATAGCTTGACTATTACATTTCCTGTACTAGTTTTCAGTAGCATTTTTTAGTACCAGTTTTTAAATACTATTGTATGTCAAGTGCTTCATAGGATTCACTAATTTAATACCTTCACCAGTCCTGTAAAATAAGTTACTGTTATTACTATTTTACATATTTAAGAAAAAAGAAGAGAGACTCAGAGCGGTAGCTTGACAATGGTCCCAGAACTGATCCCAGCGTGTCTGTCTCTAAGCTGGATCTTTATCATGTTATTATACTTTCTCTGCTACTTTTTTATCAAGAAGCAAGGTAGGCAAAGCTGTGGTTTACATACTTAGAAATTTATAGATTATATGGTACTGCCTCTGCCTCAGAAATCCTACACTCTAGCAGGAAAATAAGAAAAGGACAGGATTTTCAGTCACCATAGGAAAAATGTAAGATGTCATCTGAGACATCAAAATGATTGAGTTATACTTCTGGGTGCAGTGATAGCATGATACTCCCTCAGGGAGACAGCTTTAAGCCTTCAACAATGATCAACATTTTCATTAGGTATAAAAGAGTGAGGATAATAAATTTTTGAAAAAGTTCAAAGAACTGAAAATACATGATATTATATGAATTGAAGCCACTCTTTTTCTATTCTCTGGTCCTCCCATAGGAGGTCCTGGTGACTCAGACTTTGTGGTTCTCCTCAGGAAGTGGGTTATGTGAAGAGTGGATTTTAATTCTTGTGAGGAGCTTCTGTTTTCATTTTGAAGCATGTTTATTCATGTATTCATATATCAAGCATTATGCTTTGAGCACTGTTCTAGATATTGGGAAAACAGTGAAAAACAAGACCAGGGTTCTACCCTCAAGGAGCTGAACTTCAGTCTAGTGGGGAGATACAATGAGTAAACCAGTAAACATGTAAATTATTTAAAAAGGGAATTTCACATGGCAATAGGAGCATGCAGAAAATTGGGCAAGGTAAAAGGACAGAGAGACTGAGGAGGAAGGCTTCTTTACCTGGCTGGCCTGTCAAGGTGGCCTCTCTATAATATGTAAGCAAAGATCCAAGGTTGAGAGTGCCACGCAGAAGGCTCTGGGAGGCGTGGCCCAGGAAAAGCGGTGGACAAAGGCAGAGGCAGGAATGAGCTGGGCATATCTGAAAAGCAGAAAGGAGGAGTCCAGGTCTCAGGGGGTAGTGAAAGGTGAAGCTAAGGAGCTGGGGTTGACAAAGGGTCAGGTCACCTAAGCTGTAGGCCAAGGAAAGGAGTTGTACATTGTGAGCAAGCATTTGCAAGGACATGCACGTGTGTGAACTGGCAAAAAGAGTGCAATGAATGACCCATTCATTACCTGTGTTTAACACAGGTCAGGAAAAACTACCATTTGAAGATAAGCAGGATGTACTACATAGGTCAAAAACTTTCTTAGGGGAAACATTATGATATTTAGATAAATTTCATATAGGCTGAGTTTACCTTCAGATTTTAACTACATTTTCTTGCCTTTACATTTCCATATAGGTATGGGTTGATACAAGTGAGAAGGGCTCAAATATACTTTAAATTCATAAACTTAAGATTTTTCAGCAAAATTGCTGTGGGATAATTGACCCTAATCATGGTCATTGAAAATAGGTACACTGGTGTCTGGTAATGGCATCATCAGACACCTTAGTTTCTGCATGGATATGAAGCAGAAAAGACTAGCAAGAAAGCTGTTTTCCAGTCTGCAGAGACAACAGATGTTCCCTTCTTTATTCTCCTCAAATCCCAGCACCAATGATGATAGGGATGCTTGCAACATCAACCTGCTCCTCTTGTAAGTAGCAGGAACGTTCTCTGTATTTTCCACAGTAATTATACATTTTCTTTGATTTATTTTTATTATCCCAAGGGATCTAACTGACCCAATTATGACCTTTTAAATCCCAGAGTTAAGTGGACGTGACTTCTGGGGGGAGTTGGGAGGTTGAGTGTCATTTGGGAAGGGAATACAGGATAGCTTACTGAAAAGGACATGGTCTTTTTTCTGAGCGAACACTCAATATCTCTGAGGGACCACAAGAACAAATGACTCCCTTCTGTACTTAAGAAGTTAATGACAACTAATATGACTTCTTCTATTTCTGGTTTGGATTAAGTGCTGACAATGAAAAAATCTACTAGTGGCCTTGGCCTGAGTTGTGCGCTAGAAGGATGACAATGGCTGGGGTGGAGAGGAATAGGCAGATATGATAATGCAGGAGATGCAAGCGAACTGAGTGCTCTGACAGTGTTCCAATAGAAAACCATCCTGTTAGTGGGACTGGTAAGTATGGAGGGGTGCAGATAACATGGGCTATTTACGTGAGGCAGTCTGTCCTACCATGTAAATATGTGAGTATGATGGCTCACCTTATTATCAGATTATTGCAGTGTGAGCTGGTGTGTGGTTTCCAAGTACATGTGTGTGAGAGAAGAAGAAATGCATAAATACTTGCAACGTGTGAATATTAGAGAATGTTCCTGAAACATGAAGCCAGCCCCTGACCTGCTGCTTACTATAGGTGGGCCGATTAACCAAGAAGCCAATCTAGTCAAAGTATGAGAGTAGCAGGTTTCCTGCGATAAGTGTAGTACACGTTCGTTGACAGGAACTAGATGCAGGAGGGGAGCACAGAAAGTGCACACGGGCCTGGCGTATGACTCTATTTAGTTAGCTTAGGGCTGATGATCGCCTTCCAGAATTAGATGCTAAGGATGCCTTCTCCAGAGCAAAGAGGCCTCTCCTTCTTCCTTTTTCGGCTTTGTTCCTTTAGTCAGTGACCTGTCATGTTAGAAAAGAATCTCTTTCAAAAGTGTAAATGTTCCTCTTTCTGAGGGTGACGTCATCATTCCTGTGGCCCAGGCCTTTGTGACTAAATAGTACTTAACAACACAATCATTTTCTCCTTTTGAGAGTTCTGAGCATATCTGTTCTGACGAAGCTGAGACACAGAATAAAAGCTGAAAAGAGGGCAGCTATGCCTGGAATGATTTTTGGACTTGTGTCATTTAAAAGAAGCGAGGAGACAACTACATTTTTATTTTGTGGCAACAGCTCTGACTAGGTTAAAAAATAAAAAAGGAAATTTACATACAGCTCTCAGGGAAGTCTTTTCCTTGCTACTTTGCATCATATACTCTTCTTTCAAGTGGTAGATGCTTTTGCTTGGCTTGGCTTGTCCTTCGCCTGTTTTTCCTTGTAAAGTACGCGGGGGAAGTTGGGCAAAAGAAAGCTGTGCACTGGCCTGTTAAGAGTGATGTTTCTGATGTGCCTGCTTATCATTCCAGGGAACATCTAGGATTCCCTTTTAATTACATCCTACCTATCTACTCATACAACTGTAAGAGGATCTGTCTTTCCTCTTGTAAAAAATAGCTGTAAATTGTTTACAGTTATAATTTGATTTTATTCCTCATATTTTAAAGGGACCTAGAATTTAATGTGAGCTTATTTTTGAATATTCTACATTTTTAAAATTCATAATCACTATCCATTTTAAGTGTAACAATAGCTATAATTTATAGGCCTGACCTATGTTTGGTTAATTCTCCTGAAGTCATTCACGATCACAATTCTGTGAGGTAGACATTTTAAGTTTGCAGGAAACTGAGACTTGGAGAGATTGTCCAAAATCACATCTCTAATAACAGACTCCACTGACTGTCTTTATTTCACAGAAGCAAAGGCACGGTCTGAACAGCACCTTTTGAAATAACATTCCTTTGCTTTTTAACCTGATTCTTCTGAAAGGTGTGGCAGGTACCCAGGCTGTTGCTGCAAGCTGGTGGGGGGCAGTGGGTGCACCCTGTTGCCATGAGCAGCTAGCAACATAGGTAGACGGGCAAGGTTGCAGCAGCCACGACTCTTGCCAAAGCAAACTGGCCCGTGTGTCATATTTGGCATGTGTATACCTGTTGCCAATAACCCCAGAGTAGACTGTGTTTTCCCTTTAGTCACTGGGTAATTTAGTCACAAATGAAATAGATTCACTTCAGTTGGCTGCTTCTTCCAACATGGTAAGGAAAATATCCCAAGTTGTGCCAAGTATCATCCACGTACTCCTTTTTACTAGTACTTGATCTTGGCTGCCTCTTATAAATTGGATATTTGCTGCCAAATATGCCCTATTCCACAAGTTCAAGTCTAATCTAACAAAGTTAACACCTCCCAGGGTCCATGTAGAGATCTTGATATCTAGGGATACTGACAAACTATTTATAGCTTCTCCTATAAGACAGACCAACCAGAATGATGAAAAATAAACAGACTTCAAAGTCCTCACAAGGGGAACAACTGTTCTGGCTAAATCAGTAATTTAGACAATATTTAAAGAAGAATGACTTCATGAAAAGAGAGGCCCAGAGTGGCCAACTTCTTTTACATAGTTAACTTTTTCTTTACTTAATTGTAAAGACTAAATGACAGGTAGGAAAATGTTTTTGCAGGAACGTGGGAGTCTTGCAGCTGTGGAAGGAAGTTACACTGTGCATGGAAGTAAGCATGTGGGTAGAAGTTATAGACTACTACTCTATTGCTAATCAAGAATAGTCACTCATAAACATCTTTACAATGGCAGCTGAAAAGAATTAATAAACTATTAAAGGCACTTGATACGTTATTTAAAATAAGCATGTATTACCTTTTATATCCAGGAACAGACAAAAATACTAATTTTACATGTGGAACAAAGATTTTTTTTTAAGCCTTTAGCTTTGACAAAGCTAAAGATAATATAATTGGATTTTCGTATGTTAATTCAAAAGTTGACGTGCTGTATTCTCTGACAGTATGAGAGAGAAGCTGGCTTTATCTGTAGATGTCATAGCTTTAAAAGATTAAACCCAGGAAACAAATAAAAGTAAATACCAATAAAAGAATACAGCAAGGGCTGCATAGTTATGATCAGTCACAGATTTCTTCAAATCTTGCCCTTAGGGGCTGGACACTATGCATCTTAACAGAAATAAAATTACTATTTCATGCAACCAGAAGTAGAATCAGGTCTTGTAAATGATGAGGAATTCAGGAAGTGTAAGTACTCTGGTGGCTCTCACATGGCAAATTATAGACAGTTGAATTCAACAAACAGAAGGGGAGATCATAAAAATAATGATAACTGTCTTTTGGATTTAGATTCACCTGTCCACACACTCATTCTTTTCTTTCACTAAACTTTGCATGTTTATAATATTTACTTCATTGATTATAATTGTTTACTCTTCACATTTATTGTCCCTTCAGGACTGTATGTTTCAAGAGGCTTAATGTCTAGTTTTGCACCCCCTAAGGCCTCCGATTCTAGAAAGGCCAGATTTACTCCAGGCGCTCAGTGACTCTTTGTGAACCAGATAGGGAACTTGGTAGCAGAAAGATTTAGAGTGGAAAGGTAGCAGTTACTGGTGAGCTGGTGACCCATGGCCAGAAAAGTTTGACAAGGGAGAAAGCATGTTTAACATTATCTAAAAATACATTCATTACTAGGAAGGTTGGATGGGATCAGGCCCTGTCAGCACTTACTCATTGCTAAGTCTGTGGCAGAAATAGGGAAATTCAGATCCATCCAGGTGTGGCCAGGAGGGTCATTTCGACTGATGACTCATTCACCAAGACTATAAATTAAGACTTCTGGCATTACCTGTAAATGAGATTCAAATGAGAAATGTCCTGTTAATTTATTTGTATTTATTATTTAACTGTGATAATTTGTTGCATGAATTCATAAAATAGACTAAAATTTGCACAAGTGTTTTCATCTCCAAAGTAATACTGTATATATATTTTATGTGTGTGTGTGTGTATGTGTGTGTGTGTGTGTGTGTGTGTGTATATATATATATATAATATATTCTCTATGCATATATATTCTATAGTATGTATATATATCTGTGTGTCTATCCAAAGGGCAATGGGCCAGGACACTCGTGATCTCTCAGGAGGCCCTGACGTCATTCTCAAGGGGTGCTCAGGATCACAATTTCCTAGAAAGAGCCAGGGTATGGAATTTTAAGCAAACAGCAACCTAAGCATTATAGAGTATATAGGATTATTCTCTGTGTGGGCCTGACTGTTATTAGTCTAGTTTGTTTTTAAGCCCACAGGCCACTGATGCTTACCTGGTGCAAAGTGATGAAATATACTGTGGTTACCCAAGAAGCAACCCGTCCAACCAGGTATGTGACAAAGCTATGCCCCCACAACTTAGCCCCCACAACTAGTCTTGACTGCACATTTTTAGATGCATATGGACACCAGTTTACCCAACCTAACTCTCTGAGACAGAGTTTCCTGTAGAGAACACTGCTTCTATGAAGCCAAATAAACTTCACTTGCCCAAAGGAAGACACAGAGCAGGTCAATGGGTTGTCACTGATTCTGGGCAATTTCATTTCCTAAACTCGCTCAGTGGTAGGAAACCTTTGCTGCACATTGGAATCATCTGAGGAACTTTAGAAAAATACTGATGCTTGGTTGATAGTCCCAGAAATTTGGATTTCATTAGTGTGGGTTGCACTCCACTGATCCAGAATGGAGCCAAAGTCAAGAGCCACTGCCCTCGTTTCAGTCTCCTCATTTCTAGGTGGGTTCATAAATCCTCAGATGCCCCTCATGAGGGTTTAAAGAGATAGTGTGTGTAAATAGAGTCCCTAACATTCCTATTGGTTTCTTTTATTGAGGTATAGCTGATACACAATATTATACACTATGTTGTATACTGGTTTAAAGTATACAACATAGTGATTCAACAGTTATCTACTTTATTAAATCCTAACCTGACTAGTGTAATTACTGTCAGCGTAGAAAGATGTTACAGAACCATTGGACTATATTCTCTGTGCATATGTTCTGAATTCACTAGATTCCCTTCTTTCTTTATTACAGGAGGGGAAATAGAAAGGGGAAGAAGTAGGGTGGGGAGCCTGGGAGGGTGAAGAGGAGGGATCCCTCTGCAGGGTCCTTCTGGTTCTGCCTGTCAGCGCTTCATTAGTGTTAACAGGCTCTCCTGTGTCAAAGCAAACACTGTTGTGAAGGATTAAGCCTCATTCTCACCTTAGTGTGAATGACTTTAATCAGATAATCTCCTATCACCAGGTTGAGGATTTGTGATAGAAGGTCTGGGGAAGGCAAGGAGAAAGTGGTAAGGCCAGCCTGGGAAGCTCTGAGGAGAGCGTGCTGAAGCCCGCTGTCTGGGAGCCCCAGAATCTGGGAAATAGAATTGATAGACTAATGTCAGCATGAAAAATAAGAAAAAGAAACTTTCTTTTCACATTACTAGGGCAATGGTTTATTCTTCATATGAGTAAGTTGCTTGTCTGTCTAATGGCCTTTCATGGCTTTTCTGTGTTTTTCTTTCTTTCTGCCATGAAGCACTTAAGTCATGCCAGGTAATTTTACCATTTGCCAGCTGCTTGAGAGTCTGTGAGGAGCAAGGCCTGGACCAGCCCTATCCTCCTTGCCATCTGCTTGGCACATGGTGAGCACACAGGATGTGTTGAATTTAATTAAATTGTTTCATCTGCCACCCTCTTTTCCAAAATGAGTGGGTTGTTTTTCCATGCCTGTCCCTATCAACTAGACCAGACTGCGAGCACCTTGAAGGAGTCTTAATAATTTCTGTATACCGGTGCCATCTACAACTTTTGGCATATGGTCAGTGCTCAATAAATATTTGTTAAATGAATTAAGGAGCAATAGTCAGCACACAGATGCCTATGTTAAGATATTAGAAACAATGTAGGACTATACTGCTCGGTTTCCACACTTTTGGACAAGGCAAAGGGGGAAAAAGAAAAAGATATGTATATGAAGCTCCCACTATTTATCAATGTAACAAAAATCATTCTGATTCAAAAGTCTCTTGAGACATTATCTGAAGGTAATTTCAGGAAACGAGGTAAGAAGGAATGAGAGGAGTTGACAAGAGAGTCAGAGACAGAGAACCACACAGTGGAATGAAGAGTGATGTGGAATATCAGAGAAGCGAAAAGGAAGGAACTTGAAATGAGTGGAGAGATACAGCAGACATCTAGGAAAAGAAAAATCAACCTTGCTATTGACATTTTAAAAAATGTGTTTGTATACTTAGGAACAAATAAGGCAATGACCATGTTTTTCAGTTGCTTTTATTCCAAATGGAGCAGAGTTAATATATAGAAATGTTTGCATTACAGTATGTAAAATAGGTACATTTTGACATTTATTCTGTAAGGCCAATTAGATACTATTTTTAAAAGATTACAGAGGGATTCTGGGCTAAGCCACAGCATACAATTTTATGTGATGGTAGAAAGCATTTCATAATATTACATGTAATTATATATTATAGGCATGCATAGGTAATAGGTGCGCTTTGACCTTTCGGCTACTTGTTTCATATTTAGTTTTGTAACTTTTATTTATTAAAAGACCATTATGGCATATTTTCTTTTCCTGATGACAGTCCATGTTAGAAGACGTGTATATCTCAGATACAGTTTAGAAATACATTACACGTAGACACATTCATTCAGGATCTGGCCTATAGGCTGTGAAACCCTGCTCAGTGGGGCAGGAGTTTTGACCCCTTATTAGCTATGAGACTTTGGTCGGGGTCTATTCACCAGTCCTCGTTACCTCATGTGATGATGAGGATTATACAAAAATGACATGGGGGTGTCATTTATTTTATAAAGTTATATTATGAGATAATGTGAGAGAAAACAGAATACAAAATTACACATATAGTACAATATCACCTGTGTGAAAAATATGTTGAGAAATGCTGGGAAGGAAATAAAATGTAATATTATCAGTGACAGTCTCTGGGAATTGTAATCATTGCTGAATTTTATAGAAAATATTCTATCTTCAGTAATTCTGAACTTTCTATACTGTGTTAAATCACACACACACACACACACACACACACACACACACACACACACACACACACCACCTTTCTCACTTCCCTCAAGGCATGGAGCTGTTCATCTTACAGATTCTCTTCAGCTCTGAGACTTAAGATTCTAATGTTTACTGTATCTCACCACTAGTGGTCTTCAACCAAATTGTTTTCTTCTGCCAGGCCTTCAGCCAGCCATCTGCTGCCCTTTGCCCTTCTGGCCAGGGTCCGCTTTTTTTTTTTTGGTATACTTCCTGCATTCTGTTCTGAGATTAGACCATTAGCTTGCACACAGCAGTTAAGATTAACCCAGTTATGTCTGTGAAAAGCAAGTCTGAATCCTGTGCCATTCCCCACCTCCATCCCCACCTCTAATACAAGCGAACATTTCAGTGGTTCCCATTGACTGAAAGCATCATGATTGTAGTTTTGCATTTTGAGTGTGATTAATTTGATTCTGATTCCTTGTTTCTCACTTGACTGTAAACTCCTTGAAATTATGTATTCTGTTAGTTTTAATTCACTGCTGGATTTCCAGCCTTAATGTGAGCTCAGGATTCAAAGCTCTAGACCTGCAGTTTCCACTACTTTGAATGGGATGTTCCCCAGCTATTCCTTCCCACCTTGAGGATTCCACCTGTCTCTGACCATCAGTCCTTGACTATCCTGTTGAACACAAGTCCTCCCCAGCTCAACCCTCAACCTGCTTTCTTCAACTTCATAGCACTTATTTGAAATTGCCCCTTTGTCTTTTTCTTTGAATTTATTCTTCCCATGTTCAGTGCCTGTCTCCCCCTCACAGACTGTAATCTCCATGAGGGAGGTGCCGGGGCTGTGTTGTTTCTGTAACCACAGTACCTGGAACAGGGCTTAGCATGTTGGATGTTCAGTAAACATTTGTGAAATGAATCAAGGCATTGTATGGAAAGTGTGTTCTGTATGGGAGGAAGGAACGAGGATGGCAAAGTGGCAAGAAAAAGTAAGAAAGAAGAAGTAGAGAGAGAAAGAACGATACTAAAAATCAAATATGGCTCCTTTCACATTCAACTTTGGGAACGCTTATGTCTGTATTAGAGCTTTTTGTTGCCCAAATGTCTTTCAGAAAAGCAATGAAAATAAATGGCCTGAGAGAGTCAGAAGATATTGATGCCAGTTTTGCTCTGTCATGGTGCCAGTTTACTTATACAGTGTCCTCTGGTCTAACAAGAGAATAGGGCCAGATGGTCTCTAATGCTCCATTCCTTACTAAAATTATGTGGTTCTAAACTTTTAATTCTGAAATGTATTTGCCTTCTATTTCCTTATTGGTAGGTGTCAAAATAATTATATTGAAGATTTAGATTCAATTTTTAGGTAAAATAGCTTAATTGAGAAATACACAAATTAATATTTTAACTCAGTTTTAATCTTTATAAACATTTTAAGACATATATATAAAATATATGTATTTTATATATTTTCACATTTATGTGATTTATACATTGTGATACATGTATTATATATACAATATGTTATATTACATAATATACTATATATACACACACAGTATAGAATAAAATATTATTCTTTATATTTAAATAGTGGGTATAATTTTAAAAACTTACTTGTTGTATGAAATATATAAAGGTCCTTGAGTCGTGCAGCAGAGTGGCGCAGCGGAAGAGTGCTGGGCCCATCATAAAGGTCCTTGAAAGTAAATTAAATTCATGTAATTCTTTCAAGTATATATATTCAGGTATGTGAAAGTTTGAATCCAGGCTACAGAAGAATATCCCCCCATGGTCCCCACTATGAAATTTAATGGAGATACATTTAATGCAGCTACTTACAGTGGATTCTCCATACAGAAGTGTTCCCAATTCTTCATAGTATTCCAACAGCTCCTTCCCTTAACCACCTATATTTAAACATACACTAGGAACAAAGGGACCTGAATTTGGGTCTCAGTTTTTACCACTGTCTTGCAATGGATTATTTTTATCCTGGTATAGCAAAAACAGCATTCTTAGATCAGCATCAAGACCTTTTCCTATTTTCACTTTTTAAAAAAGCCTATGTCTTAAGTAAAACTTATGGAGGCATTGGGATATTTTCATTTAGATGTTTGTTGTTTTTTTGACAAGAAAAGGCAAATTATATTTGGGAGGCAGTGGGAGCTTACTGAGCTATAAATATGGTATGTAAGACAAGAAAGATACTCACAATTCACACACACACTCCCATTTGAGTGAAAGAGATAAATGCTACCATTTCCTTTATCAGTACTATTGGTAAACCAGATAGTTGATATTCTAAAAAGCATATTCCTTAACTCTATTTCTATTGAGATTCTTTGGTGTAATTAAGACTTGAGTGGTCTGAAATATTTCAGGAACCTGCAGTGAACATTCTTTCCTTTATGTGAAAAGGTATTTTTATTTCATTTGAAATTGTTTTCTGTAATTTCCCTCTCCACCCACAAATGTCCTTCTTTTTATGCTTATGGATATACTCACTCACGAACCTGGGACTTTAAGTACACTTCATAGAAGTAAGAGAAACCATAATGTTCTCCTGGCACTGAGGGAATATTAATGGTATTCTAAATGGGGAACTACTTACTTTTTATTACTATAATGATTTTATATAATTTCCACAATTTGAAATGTGGTTAGAATGCCACTGGTAGTTGAAAGCTGGCAACATGATTGAATATTTGTGACATATAATCTGGTGTTTGTTAACAGTCCTTCAGAATTTTAAATGTCAGTATTCATGTTATAATATTATCAATGATAATAAATTAAGCTAAACCAGTGGCAATGAAGTTTATATCACAATTTATTTTGACTAATTTTTGAGCCCTACATTGCTCAGTGTTTTATATGAGTTTTCTTAGTCATCCCTTTTTTTCCATTATCTAATGTAAAACATTATCTTCTCTTCTCTGTCATTTACTAGGATGTTTATTCTACTGTTTCTAACAGTCAAGGGTCTTTCTTGTATTTTTTTTTGTATTCTGTTTGGTGGAGCAGAAAATTTGTCTCGGTTTCAATTTCTCTTTTGTTCCCAGCACTTCCCCCGCTCCTCCAGGGCTAAAGTGGAAAAATCATTTCCCCTTTTGCACCATACACAGGCTCAAAGTCCTGTTTTTCGCCATGTTGCTCCAAACAGAAAATTTTCTATTCCACAAGAAAAAAGAATACCAAAGCTCTAACTTGAAAGTCTACAAGGGTCTGAGAATAAATAATTCCTACACCCAGGATTAGCCTTCAGGGGTTCATTGGACATTCTGAGGAGGGGCTCACGGAAGCCAGCTAGCACACCAGTCTGATGGCAGATGCCTAGGTGGCCCAGTTCAGAAGGCAGGGTTCCTTGTTATGTAGAATGCGAGGCAAACTGGAGAAATTAAAAGGCAAGTAGCAAACAATCCAGTAGGCTAAGGACTCCTCCCTTCCTCATTCCCTGCATGAGTCATTTTTCCAGTCTGTCCACACCCTTTCACCCTTCTTCCATCAGCCTCCACCCCACACCCCCATTCACCCTCAAGCTCCTGCCACAGGATCTTTCTGAAATACAAGTTCAAACTCCACCTATCCCCTTGCTACTAGTTTATCACAGTTTTCAGAGCCAAGTTGAGGCTCCTTGAATTAATACAATCTACTTTTAGCTTATCTGCCAATCCCCTACATTTACCGTCTCTTACTTCTACGAGAAAGACTAGTGAGGTCCTTGGTACTTGCCAAGTTCTTTTCTCTACTGGACCTGGACCCAGCTCCCTTTCTCTTGCTAATTTCTACACACATTTCAAGGCACCTCTTGAGATGACTCTTCCCAGAAGCCTTCCTTGACTCTCAGGGCTCCTTGGGCTTGCCTCCACAATTTTAACATTTATCCCTCAGGCAGAATTAATTGGTTTATTTGCCTCTTCCCTAGTAGAGGTATTATCCCTGAGTGCAGGGACTCTGTCTTATCCATTCTCACATCTCTGGCATAGCAGGCACTCAAAGTAGTTGTTGAAATGAACACTGAATTAGAAGAAAGGAAGCCCTCACAGTCACTAATTGGCAGACAGAGAATACCCATTTCTGTTCTTTGAGAAAGTGTCAGTGTCCTTTTAATTTGCTTCAACTGTGAGTGCATTTGGGTACTTTTTAATGATTGACACTGAGAAGTGGCACCATTTAATTTATTTGTTTGGAAGGGCACAGCGTGCAATATTAACTCAGTGTTGTGGATCTAGCCAAGGGTCAAGAACTCAAGTCTGTTATTAATGCCTTTGAAAGTATTTCTACACGTTAGCACCTTTCTTGATGTTATTCCTTCTCCTGTTAAGCCGGCCCCACCCTCTTTAACACGACAAAGTTGTAGGAGCATAGAACCATAAGTAGCATTTTGTCCCAAACTGTGTCCAAAACATGGAAGAAATGTTTTTAATTGGAATCATCACGGAGCAAAGTATCAAAAATTTCTTAAATCCAAAGGCACTTCTGTCCCCGAATCTCCAAAACGTCATCACTTCACTCTAGTCGAGGACTCTTTCCATTTAAAATGAGGCCAAGCTACATCT
>JAVSCE010009175.1:0-63720 GCA_032199065.1 Smutsia gigantea
TCCATTGCATGTGTTGTAATTTTCTTGCCTATAAAATGAGGTTGAAATATTGACCACATAGGGCTATTTTGAGGATTAATAGTGAAAGAATTTATTTAAAGTACCTAGTAGAGAACTTGGTAAACTCATAAAAGGTTTGTTGAGTGAAGACTAAATGAAGTTCTGGAGAGCATTCATATAGACCACAGAAGACAGGTAAATAGGGTGACTTGTTGAAGCATTGATTTGCCTTGGATGGTGCTGGCTTAAGGTCAAGCAGACATGAAAAGGGACCCCAGAATGAAGGAACAAGGTGCTGTCTCTCTAGCTTTGGCTCTATGGCTTGTGACAACTTAGTGTAGTAGTTGTGCACAAGCAGTTGTGTGTATGTGTGTGTCCACACATGCGCACTTGTGCATGCATGCATGTGATGTCTAATGTCTACTACCCTGATGCACTTATTTCCCTCTGTCCTGGAAATACCCTAGGTTTCAATACAAATAAGAGGAGAAACAGCAGTAATTGAGTGCCTTCTGTAATCTGAAAACAGAAAGAAAAACAAACAAAAATAATCACTCTTTCTCCCACTGCCTACATTTTAATGGAAGAGTCAGATATTCTCTCTGAAGCCTTCCCCAACTAGAATTGTTAAAATGTATTCACCAAACAGTTGATTCATTTAAAAAGTATAAAACACTGCAGATAAAGTTGAAGCTTCTTTTTCTTCTATTATCATCCTCCCTTAGAGGCAAAACCAACATGAATTTTGCAGCCTCTATTTTCTTTGTTTATTATGAAATGTATCCATAAATAATATATGTAGTTGCTGTTCTTAAAAATATTCTTACATGGGAACAGGAGAGAGAGATTCAAGATGGTGGTGTGAGAGGTGAGACAGAGAACTCCTCACAAAACCACATATAATATGAAAATATAGTTAATACAACTAATCCTAAAAGAGCAACAGGAAAGAAGGCTGCACCAGACTGCATACACCTGGAGAACAGAGCAGACCTCATGAAACAGGGTGATGTACCAAAGCCTTGATCCGTGGGACCAAAGCCCTTCCCCCACCCCTGCTCACTGGCAGGAGGAAGAGAAACAGAGCCGGGAGGGGGTGGAATCCTAGGACTGCTGAACACCCAGCCCTGGAGATCTGCTTTGGGAGCACAAACTTATATTGCATGGTGCTCTGGAGATTAGCAGGGATGGAAAGCTAAATCAGGCAGAATACTTGGAGAGATTGAGATTCCAGCCATTTGTGGAGGACAGGGATCCACATCTGGCTGTTCTGGGACAAAGGAAAGGCGGGCGGTATGAGAAGCTTCTTAGCAGTGAGAGGGCTGCTGAAGGGACGGGGTTTGCCCAGAGCTTGCTGTGCAGGAGAAGGGATAGGTGGACAAGTTTGTCTGGGCATGCTCTGCCCAGCAGGTTGGGAACTTTAAGGAGTTTCAGATGCTCCATCCCTCTGGCTGGCTACTCAGCTCCAAGGCCCTGCACTGTGATAAACAGCCTCCTGAGCCTTCCTCCTGGCCTGCCAGCACCAGCTCGCAAACCGGCAGTCCCTGCCCTGGTGTCAGGCCAGCCAGAGAGAGGCCTGGACTACTGTAGCTACAGATGTAAAAAGCAGAGGCTGGCACCTGTGTGCTCGGTCCACTGGTTCTGACAGTGCAGACAGGCACTGCAGCCGGGAAGCATGAAACAGCTCTTTCTACCCCACAGGCAGCAGCAACATTCCCCTGTGACCCCTGACATCACTCCAGGGGCTGAGCAGCTCCAGAGACTGGAGCTTCTGGGCACTAGAGGGCGCCACATACCAATATGAAACATCAAAGAAGCCTGGTTCAAACAAAAATCTCAGAAACACCAGAAAAAGGACCAAATAAAACGGAACTCACCAATCCTCCTGAAAAAGAGTTCAAAATAAAAATAAACATGCTCATGGAGGTACAGAAAAATATTCAAGAACTCAGGAAGGAATTTAAGTCAGAGATTCAATCACTAACAAATTCCATATCTGAAATGCAACAAACAATGGAGGGATTTAAAAGCAGAGTAGATGTAGTAGAAGAGACAGTAAATGGAATAAAAATTAGAGAAGAGGAATACAAAGAAGCTGAGGCACAGAGAGAAAAAAGGATCTCTAAGAATGAAAGAATATTGAGAGAATGGTGTGACCAATCCAAATGGAACAATATTTACATTAAAAAGGGGTACCAGAAAAAGAAGACAGAGGAAAAGGGATAGAAAGTGTCTGTGAGGAGATAATTGCTGAAAACTCCCCCAATCTGGGGAAGGAGATAGTCTCTCAGGCCATGGAGGTGCAAAGATCTCCCAACAAGAGACCCAAGGGAGACAACACCAAGACATATAATAATTAAAGTGGCAAAGATCAAGGACAAAGACAGAATTTTAAAAGCAGCTAGAGAGAGAAAAAAGATCACATACAAAGGAAAACCCATTTGGCTATCATCAGACTTCTCAACAGAAACCTTATAGGCCAGGAGGGAGTGGCATGATATATTTCATGCAATGAACCAGAAGGGCTGCAAACCAAGAATACTCTACCCAGAAAGATTATCATTTAAATTTGAAGGTGGGATTAAACAATTTTCAGATAAGCAAAAGCTGAGAGAATTTACCTCCCACAAACCACCTCTACAGTGAATTTTGGAGGGACTGCCATAGATGGAAGTATTCCTAAGGCTAAATAGCTGTCACCAGGGGAAACAAAACCAGAGCAAAGAAAGTAGAACAATTAATTGCTAAGCAGATGCAAAATCAAATCAACTACCCCCAAAGTCAACCAGGGGATAGACAAAGAGTACAGAATATGATACCTAATATATAAAGAATGGAGGAGGAATAAGAAGGAGGAAAAAACCATAATGAGATATCACCTCACACCAGTTAGGATGACCAGCATAGAAACAACTAGGAACAACAAATGCTGGTGAGGATGTGGAGAAAGGGGAACCCTCCTATGCTGCTGGGGGGAATGTAAATTAGTTCAACCATTGTGGAAAGCAGTATGGAGGTTCCTCAAAAAACTCAAAATAGAAATACCATTTGACTCAGGAATTCCACTCCTAGGAATTTACCCTAAGAATGTAGGATCCCAGTTACAAAAAGACATATGCACCCCTATTGTTTATCGCAGCACTATTTACAATAGCCAAGATACGGAAGCAACCTAAGTGTCCATTAGGAGATGAATGGATAAAGACGGTGTGGTACATATACACAATGGAATGTTATTCAGCCATAAGAAGAAAACAAATCCTTCCATTTGCAACAACATGGATGGAGCTAGGGGGTATTATGCTCAGCGAAATATGCCAGGCAGAGAAAGAGAAGTACCAAATGACTTCACTCATCTGTGGAGTATAAGAACAAAGAAAAAACTGAAGGAACAAAACAGCAGCAGACTCACAGAACCCAAGAATGGACTAACAGTTACCAAAGGAAAAGGGACTGGGTAGGGTGGATAGGAAGGGAGTGAGATGGGGAATAAGGGGCATTGTAATTAGGACACATAATGTGGGGGGGGGGGGCATGGGGAAGGCAGTATAGCACAAAGAAGACAAGTAGTGACTTTATAGCATCTTACTTTGCTGATTGATGGACAGTGACTATCATGGGGTATGTGGTGGGGACTTGAAAATGGGGGGAATCTAGTAACCACAATGTTGCCCATGTGATTTTATATTGCTGCTACCAAAAAAATATATATGTATAATTCTTATATGATGATTTCAGACTAAATATTTTTTAGCAACTTGCTTTTCCCCCCTTTTTACCCAATATTGCATTTTTTGAGACCCATTCATGTCTTTACATGTAGGTCTAGTTCATTCATTTTGATTTTGATTTTAATAGTAATTTATATGAATATATTACAGTTTATTTGCCTATTCCTTACTGAAGGACATAAAAATCATTTCTAGTTTTTCTTCACTGCAAACAAACAATGATAAAATGGACATCCTGGATCCCTTTGTACATATGAGCAAGTGTTTCTCTAAAGTAGAATTGCTAAGTCATTGGGTATGCACATTTAAAATTTCATTATCTGCAGTTAAATTGCTCTCCAAAGTGATTGTGCTAATTTACACTCCCAGCAGCAGGGTATGAGAGTTCAGTTTTCTCATGTCTTTACCAATAGTTGGTGTTGACAGACTCTTTAATGGCAGTCAAACTATTTGGTGTGACATGGTGTTTCACTGTTGCTTTAATTTGCATTTTCTTTATCACTAGTGAGGATAATTATCTTTTCATACATTCATTAATCCTCTGACTTGTCTGCTCCCATCATTTCCCTACTTTTAAATTATATTGTGGGTTTGTTTAAACTGTTCTGTAGTTTCTTTTCCTAATCAGGATTTTAATTCATGTCGGTTTTATGTGTTAAAAATGTCTTTTCTAAGCCTGCCATTTTTTTAGTAAGTTTCATAGTATATTTTGTAAAGAAAAGTTTAATGTTTATCTAGTCAGTTTCATCAACGCTTTCCTATAAACTACTCATTTGAGAGTTTTCCAAGGAATCTAGTTCTTATCTCCTGTTTGAAAATTATTATCCTACATTTTCTTCTAATTTAAAAATTTTCCCCATTTACAACTTTGCCTTGTTATTATTGTGTATGAAGTGAGTTCCAAATGGATAATTAAATTTATTGAGCTTTCTTTTCCTCTCACTGATTTATAACACCACCTCTACTGTATGCTAGTTTCTCACATGTACTTGAGCTTATTTAAGGGCTCCAGGTTCTGTTCCATTAACCCCACTTTCTCTCCCTGCTTCAATATCACTGTTTTACTTACTATAGCTTTAAAATATATCTTAATGGCTACGTAGTTAAAGTGCACCCTACCATTTTTTCTTTTTTCTTCCAGAATTATCTTGGCTTGACTTCAGAGAATGTACATCCATATGAATTTTAGAATGTGTGTACAGGTGTAGGGAAAAATCTTATTAGGATTTTATTTGAAACATCATTAAATATATCAATGATTTGAGTTAAATTAATTGCTTTTTGATTTTTAACATATACATCCATGGAAATGGCAGAACTCTCCACATATTTTTTCTTGTATGTTTCTTAAGAATCTTTTGTAATTCTCTTAAGTTTTACAGATATATATTTTAAAGTTTATTTATATAAACACCTTAGAATTTTTTGCTATTATGATTATATACTTGTTATGTTACTGATGTGTATACATTTTTGTATATTGGTCTGCACTTTTGAGATCTCAAGTTTGCTAAATTAGTTCATTATAGTTTTTCTTGATATGCTATGTTGATAACTTTGTAATCTTTAAATATGTAATGACAACTTTCAATTCTTATGCCTCATTTCTTTTTCTTGTTTTTTATCACATGCAGTTAGGACATCTAAGTGACTAGTAGAAATGATTATGGGGACCCTGTACCATTACCTTTTCTTGACTTTAATAGAAATGCTTCTAAAGATTCATAAATAAATATTATGTTTGCAGTAGGCTTTTGATATCTGCTTATTATCAGCTGAAGGAAATATCTTGCTGTTGATAATTTGCTAAGAGTTTTATCATAAATAAATTGAAAATTTTTATGTATCTATTAAGACTTCCATTTGTTTTCTTTTTTAATTTACTCATATGCTGAACAATCATTCCTTGATAGACTTTTTTTTTCTTAGTGAATTTATACCTGCCTTTCTGTGGTAAATTCTACTAGGCCATGATGTTTATTTGTTAGTCATAGGTATTTTAAAATAAGATTTTAAAATTAAAGATTTATAAAATAAAGATTTTTGCAGCTATAAATTTCGTTTCTTGTCTTAAAATATTTTTGGTGGGGGGATTTGTGTCTAGTGTTACTATCTTCTGATACTCCAATTCCAATCTATATAGCTCTTCTCTACTAGACTATTCCACCTATTATTTTCCCCATACACACTCGAACTTAAAGTCATATTCTATCTTGGACTGCATTCCAATTACATTACCTATATATGCACTTTTTCCAATGTAAAACAAAATTTTTTTTTTACCCACTTTCTGTGCCAACTGTGGTCTCAGAGAAATAACTGGGTTCCTTAAGTAGAAAAAACACCTAGGTATCCTTAATTTAGCCTACTCATCTCCGCAATGGCTAATAGTGAAATTCCCAGATAAGTCAAGAAAACATCTCCTTCCACAATAATAATTCCTTGATGATATTTAATTAAATTGGTAGCTTACTGTGTGGTGGACACTGTGCTAAGCAGTTTGTGTATACGGTATTATATGATATTTACAAAAATCATAGGGGATAAGGTATTCTCAGTTCAGAGATAAGAAAACTTGAGTCGTATAGGTTTAAAAAACCTCCTCAAGTGTGCATGAGTAGTAAATGATGATTGTCATCCAGTCCTGACTCCAACTCGCGTACTCTTAACCATTCTGCTACTCTGTGTCTCTGCCATGATTCGGAGACCCTAATGCCATCCACCGTAACTCCATGCCAGCACATAACAGAGGTTAACCCATCACTGACTCCTGCTTAACGTACCCCTTATATCTTAGCTCTATGATCAACAGAGAGTTCTGTCCTAAGACATACACATTTTATGTTTGTTTTATTTATTTTTCATTTTCCTTTCCTTCTTCTTACACTGTACCTCCTCTCTCAGGCTTTGGCCTCTTTCTTCTCTTGCCTTTTCCATATTCTGTTTCCTCATTTTCTAGTTATTTTCATCAATGCTCATTGATTTGCTTTGCTTTTGTACTAGAAAAAGGAGAAGCTAGGGAAGGAATTAGAAAAGAAAAGAAATTGCCCTGCATTGAACTATTGTGTTTCCAAGGCAGGACTCCCCCGAGGCCGGTTAGCCGATGCCCTGGAGTCCTGGCTCCGTGGGTGAAGCTGAGGGGTCAGCGCTCTCTTGGATGAACCTGGAGGCTTCGCCACCCTGGGCTTCTCTCACAAGTAACATGCCTCCAATTTGTCAATGCGTGAGTGTTTCTTTGACTAACCAGGCATAGGACAAGACATGAAGGCCGAACTGCTTGCCCAGTGGTGAATGTTTTCCTATTTCCGTAACCTATTTGCTACCAACTCTCTCTTTTCCTTTATATTTAATTGAAATCGCAGCCTAATGAGGTTTACGCAGTCCTCTTCCTTTGGCTGAAGACTTGATGTTATTGCCAACATAACTGAATAAGAGGAGAACAATTTCTGGAGAAATGGAAAACTTCAAGAAAGGCCACTAGAAATGAATTGTTTACGTAATGTATTTTCCCCCTTATGCTTTAATAGGTAATTTGCTATTAAACTGATGTTCCCTCAACAATGACGATTTTTATTTGATAGTCTTTTGATGTTATTGCCAACATATCTGAATAAGAGGAGAACAATTTCCGGAGAAATGGAAAACTTCAAGAAAGGCCACTAGAAATGAATTGTTTACGTAATGCATTTTCCCCCTTATGCTTTAATAGATAATTTGCTATTACAATGATGTTCCCTCAACAATGATGATTTTTATTTGATAGTCTTGGAACATTCCTGGGACTCTAGTCCAGCCAATGAATCTAGATTTCTGTTGGTTGAAGGTCAGGATCTGTGATCTTACTTGAATTGACTCCTAGGAATATGCTTGGGAGTTTAAAAGTTTGTGCTTTTACATTTCTGCTTTCTTTTAAACCCAGTTTGATGCTACAACCCTATGGATGGATTTTTTTTTATTCCAAATTGCAATAATATGCCTATCACCTGCACATCTAGAGTACTTGTATTTGAACCATTTCATTTGATCCGGTGCAATGGGACCCAATTTAGTAGAGGAGAAGAAATGAGTACTTGAAGCAGGACAGGAATGTGTTTGAATCCTAGAGTAGGTATTTACCAGCTGAGTGATCTTGAGATTGCAATATTTCATTTTCTGTAAAATGACAATATTCAAAATAATAATGACAATAATAATACCTGCCTTATCTGGCTGTTGGAAGAATTCAATGATGTAAAACATACATTAGACATGGTGCACAGGAGTGGAAATCAGTAACTATGATCTCCCCATTGTATGAGTTTATCTCCATCATCGCTAGGACATGTAAAGAACAGCACTTGTAGAAAGAGCGAGTCAATCTTTCCGTAACACCTAACATGCAACCCGAGAGCTTTTCATTAGGGGAATCTGTCTCATCATCTAGCGTGCCCATTTTGACACTTAGCCAACCTGGTAGACTTTATTTGAGTTAACCTCATAAAGTATTATTTTGTTTCATACAGGGACTTCATGTTTGAAAGTTACTTAATGGTATTTTAAAAAAAATAGATCTTAAATTACAGGCACCTGAGGAATTCACTATAAAAGTGAGTCATGTAGTTAATCCTTTTGTGTAAAGCAAAGGAGCCTTTTGCTAAGTGAATAATCCCTGTAATTTACGCTTATAGTCAGATAGCAGTGCATCTTAGGTGCGTGATCCATGTGCGACAAGACTCAGTGGAATCTTACACTTCTGCAAAACAAACAAACAAAAGCCATGGAAGCCAGGAATGGGTATAAATGGATGATATCCTTCTACTTGGTAGAATTTGTCTCTACATTTTTATGAATTACTGTAGAAATGGGTTGGTATATATTTGGATTTTCCACAGCACAAACTTGTAAGACTTTAAGAGCTAAGGGAAAATGAAAATGAAAATAGTATTTTTTGAGCATCTATGTGCTAAGCATGGTGGTAAGCATTTTCACTAACACATCACAATTATTCTTCATCATAGTATTATGAAAAACACTATTCCTATTTACTTGTCAGATAGGCAAAGTAATCTATGCAAAATATCAAGCCCAAACTTTGAAATAAGGTCTGCCTGATGCCAAATCTCTTGCTAATTTCAATAAAGTACTCCTTAGAAACAATGTACTGAGTTTAGGCAGGAGATAAAATTTAAGATTTATATGATATTTATCTTATTTTGGGAGTACTTTAAAATATCTGCATTATCTTGGGGCCTCACTTTTTTATTTGGCAATAGAACATATACCTACACCTTGGCTCTAAGGCTAGCTTCAGTGAGGTTTTTAAGGAGTTAATACTTTCCCTTTTTTGATAGAAGATGAAATGTAGACTGCTGTTAGAAACCACAGAGCTGAGTATTTATTAAATATATTTACTTCCCTTTCATCTAGTTGGCCAATATTCCCAACCATAATTTAATTTCCTCTAAAATTTTCCATGGAGCAGGATGGTGATTCCAAATCCTGAAATGCTGAAGGAATCATATAATGACCACTGGTGAGTTCCTATGAACTCATCCCATAACTAGTAATGAATGTTTGGAGAAGACTCACGGGTAGGCTCCAAGTCTCTCCAAAATGATCCTGCTAGTTGCAATCAAGAACTTATACTGTGGTTATTTGGAAGTTCTAGATGAGTTTTAGGGGAGCCTTTTAGTTCATCTTAAGAATATGGTGCTAGTAAAGCCAAAAGTTTGAGGCCTCTGTCCCATTCTAGTTCTCATAGATTAATTCCCCACTCTGGACAGCCATTTAGCAAATAAATTGGATAGGTTGTAAAGAGGAAAAAATAAACCAACCAAACTAAAAACAACGGGGATGGCTTAGTGTGTACTGTTAACTCTGTTCATTTATTCACCATGAATTTGCTAAGAGTTCATTTGGTACTAAACTCTAGGCAAACACGATCAACTTGAACAAGGATGGCCACTTAGAAAATCACAGATGAAGATACTTATGAAACATTATGACGAGTATCATGGTAAAGGTACATATAAGACACATCTGTAAGACTGACAGAGGAAGGGTTTAATAACAAGTGGAGTTTATTAAGTATAAAAATGAAAATTATTGTAATGCTGATTATAACTATGATCATTCATTGATATCTTAGTGCTAATCCCAGTGCTAATACCTGGACTTGAACAATTTTATTCAGCCCAACAACCCTGAGAAACTGGTGAAGATGATGTGTATGATGATAGGAAGCTATGATAAGGAATATAATATTAAACACTATTTTCAAGACACTGTGTTGGGTTTTTAACAATTATTTTATTGGATCATGCCATCATCTGGGGTCAGTAGTAATATCACCATTTTGGAGAGGAACCATCTAATGCTAAGACAGTCTCCAAGGATTCCCCAAGAATACAAAATGATTAGGTAGGAGATTCAAATCCCAGACTAACTGACTCCAGAATTCATATTCTTAAGGACACTAAGCCAGAATGTCTTCCTGGAAGGGTAAATATTGAAGGGTAGTGGTCAGGTAGAGAAAGAAAAGGAAAGCATTCTAGGAAGAGGAAATTGTATCAAAAAACATACAGATATTTTAAATAATATATTTGGAGAGGCCACTTTGTGAGAATGTATGGTGCAAGAAAGAAAACAGAGACAAAGCCCAAAATATGTATTAATGTCAAATTGTCAAGGGGTTTTCATTTTGAATTTTATCTTATAGGCTGGGGACCCAGGGATAGGTTTTTAAGCAAGGGAGAAAGAGATTCAAATCTGTGTTTTTAAAGAAAATAGCAGATGCAACAATATAACTACTTGGTATGAGTGGGAAACCCAAACTCTGCTAGGATTGTTCAAAGTTTTTGAAAATTTGATTTAAAAACAATTGTCCTTTATCTCTAAACATCTGACATGGTTCATATACGTACAGGCAAATACCTTCTATTGCACAATATTCTCTGGGATTTTTTTATCTCTGTGGCTTGGATTAGTTCCCATGGTTAATAATGACAGATAGCATCCACAGGCCCAAAACATATTGTAGTGAGTGATGCTGACGTGAAATTGATGAAAATTGTTTGGGACAATCAGTCTTTGAATAATGTCTGAGTACTAGCCTTTGAACCTTAAGTAAATCTATTTTCCCATGCCCCACTTCCATAGACAAGACTAGTGAAATAGCATAAAATTTTTATCTCTGGAATGGCACCTTTGGAACTTTCTAAATTGATCATTTCATTCCTCTATACCCACCCGTATTATTTTGTATTCTAACTCTGCAATTCCAGCTTTCAAGGGTTATCTAATACAATGAAATTCACCTAATATTATTCTCAACTTGTAAAGAAGGACCACATCTCCAAGACTGTAGACTCCTAAAGTTGGCTTTTAAATAGGAAGATCAAAGATCAACCTTCTTTTCTTCCTCCCTTACTCTTACTCTTTTTCTTCCTTACTTCCTCATTTTCCTTTTTCCTCTCTCTTTCCTTCCCTCCTTCCTTCCTTCTTTCCATTTTCTCTTTCTTTCCTTTATTTTTCCTTTCCCTCTCTTGGTTTCCTTTCATCTTCATTTTTTTTCTATCTGCAATATCATTCTGTTTTCCATCTTATTTTCCCTAATTCATGTTTTGATCACCAAAGGTGTGTCACTCTGCTGGGAACTGGAAATACAGGAATGAGCAATGCGCAGTCCTCGTCCTCCTGGTGTTCATGGTCCAGTGAGAAAAGAAATAAGTAAATATGTAATTATAGTACGATGTGGTAGGTATTGTGATGAAGATGTGTACTACGGAATTACAAAGGTGCAGCACATGGTCCAGTTCAAAGTCAGTGAAGTCTTCCTGGAAGTGGTGACTGGATGTGAGTTTTAAAGTAATATTTATGCTAGGAGAATCACTAATGCAAAGACATGACAGGCTGAAACAGTGGGATATAGTGGGTTCTGTGGCAGTTTTAGGGAGGCAGGAACTAAGATGTGCTTGAAGATGACCTGGGCAGAGCAAATCTTCTTCCTAAGAAGTGAGAATCTTTTCTAGGTTTTCCTTTTGATAGGACAGGTCATGTCACCTTTTGCAATCCAAGTCATGCCTGTACCTCCAAATTGTTGATGACTGTGGTCTGTATGGCAGCTGTGACAGGTTAATCTAGGGCTGGCTATCCACTCTATTTTAGGGCAGAACAAAAGCAGACCACAACTTAGACACAGACCCAAAGAAAAAGGAATTTCTATGTTCAGAGCACTTAACTGTGACAAAATTGTGCTGTGAGTTTTACATAAACAGTTTCACTTAATCTTCAGCATATTCCTTTTGGGAGGAAATTGCTGTTAAGTCAATTAACTGGGCTGCGTAGGGTTAAAAAAATTTAAGTAAATTTGAAGATCTAATTGGCTTTATTAAGCGATTCATGAACTGGGCAGCATCCCATGTAGCAAGTAGAGAGACTGAAGTTTTTTATAGGATGAAGGGTGGGGCAAGAAGTTATTAGCAAAAGAAAAGGGACTGTTTTAGGCGAGGTCACCTTCCCTTGGAAAAGTAGAGGGGTCTTATCTTGCAGATTACCTCATCTACTTTTTGGGGAAGTGGAGAGAGCTCCAGTGACAGATTACCTCATTGGTGCTGACCAGGAAATTCCTTACTACATGTCTGGAGGAGGTTGAAACTCCAATTACGTTAGGGATTATGCCCCAGTTTGATGACTCAGCCTAGCAGAAGTGACCCCATTTTGTGCTGGTGGTTTTCTTTCTAACAGTAGAAATCTGGTTGTTGGCCTCAATGAAACACTATTTCTGATTGGTTCTTATCTTTTTCTTAAATGGTAGGGTCCTTTGGGGCTCCTGGATCCTATTTTAACATCCGTGTATAGGCTTCCCCACTATGGGTAAACTTCAATATTTCCAGAGTCCCCAACCTGGCCTTACATACCTATAGGTATTTCTTCCCACGGCCTCTGGGGCAGAAAGTGGAGAGATGATGGCTGCTCTCTCCTCCCCTCTGTTCCTGGTATGTAATTGGTCTGGCGCCTGTCAGTCACCAGGGACATGCCCGGGGAGTTCCTCCCAGAAGGGGCACGCTCCTTGGCTGGCAGGAGGGGGAGTGAGAGTGGTGGCCAGAGGGGATGAACAGGCCGGGCCTCGCTGTGAGCAATAAAAGGATTTCTCCCAATCTAGCTTTTCTCTTGACTGATTTCGGTCACATTGGTTTATTCTTCCCGAGCCAGGAACACAGTTTCCCCTTGGAGCTATACCCACCAGCAAGCAATTCTTGGACATCAAGCAGGGTATCAGAGAATTCAACACGGTTCAACTCAATTCTGACACTGCCTACCTGGAGGAAGCATTAGATTCCCCAGGTAAAGCGCTCAGGCCCACAAGATCGCCCTCCACTTCAGATACCAATCACAAGCACAGGTTGTGCTTCTGAATGACTGGCTCAAACTGGAGGTTCCAAAAAACCCTCCAATTCAGGAAACCAATGTCAAGTCCAGGTTGTTGCCTGCACTTCTGACTGACTGCTGATAAATCAGAGGGAGGTTCTCATGACCCCTTCCTTGGTTCAATTAATTTGCTAGAGTGCTCACAGAACTCAGGAAACTCATTTATTCACTAGTTACCAATTTATTACAAAGGATATTAAAGGACACACATCAACAGCCAGTGAAGAGATACATAAGGCGAGGTCCTGAACAAAGGAGCTTCCGTCCTAATGGAGCTTGGGGCCCAGTATGTGGCCCATGAAAGTGTTCGCATTCCCCAACCTGGAAGGTCTCTGAAACCTCTCCTTCTGGATTTTACAGAGGCTATTACACAGGCATGACTGAATAACTCAACTGGCCATTGTGATTGCTTTAGCCTCTCAACCTGTCTCCCCTCCCTTGAAATCTGGGAGTGGGACTAAAAGTTCCAACACTCTATTCATGGTTGGTTCCATGGCAACCAGACTACATTCTTAGGTGCTTTCCTAGAGTCACCTTCATTAACATAAAACCAATTGTTGTGGAAAGGATATGCTATGAATAACAAGATACCCATTTCACTTTTATGGCTCTGAAGCATTTTTCAGGAACTGAGGACAAGAGACCAAATATTATAACATAAGATGCTCCCATTGCTCTTACCTGCTTAGGAAATTTTAGGGTTTGGGGAGCTGTGAGCCAGGAACTGTGGATGGAGACCAAATACATATGAGAAATATCTGGCATCCAAATACATGTGAGAAAAATGTGGGTGGCCAAATATATGTATTTCTTATGAATTGCAGTATCACATAGGGACACTGCATAGGTGAGGACAGTTCTAATATGACTGCCTTAAGCTGTTGTCTGTGATATAGGAGTTGCTCAAGGCAGCTACAGGGAAACATGGGAAGGTATCTTGTAGTCTTGCTTACAAACTCCTGAGAATTTTTGTCCTCATTGCACTGTTTAGATAGGTTGGCAGACGGCCTTCCTCAGCACCTGCATACCTCCAGGTTTCATCTGGTACAAACTGAATGTAGCCACCTCCTAAACTGGATTCTGGGGTTTAAGACAAGGAACTTTATTATTCCCCTTGCCTTGGACTTTTTGGTTGAAATGACATATATGTCAAAACATATGAGGTCCAAGGAAGTTAGTTTAAGTGGCTAAATAAATAATATGTTGGGGACAGAAAAGGGTTCTACAACAGGGAGGAAAGGGTGAAGCATCTCTTGGCTTAAGTTCTGGATCCTCACAGTCAGAACAATTCTGAGCGGTGAGTTCTGCAAGTGCACTGGGGTCAGGGCTGAAGGCTGAGGGGCTTAATATTGCCAAGAAAGGAGTTAGAAGAACAGTGTCACTAATGGGATGGATACTATGGTCCTGAGTATAATACAACATATAGCATGGAGAGATGAAATCATAAAACAAACAAGACATTGGAACTAAAGCATCAGTCTGAAGGGCACTGGAAGAGATTTGAATCCAATTATGAGTCAATGAGATAGAAACTTTGGCCCACAGCAAGAGTATGTAGAAAAGGAGAGAGGTAGTTTCAAAAATACTCTGTGTAAATTTAAAAAGTCAGTTAACTTCTCTGAGCCTTAACTTCCTTAGATGTAAACTGTGGATCATAATATGGCCCTCCAGGACAGCTATTAAGAACTATATACTTTTTGGGGGCAGGGGGAGGGGGGCCTTCAAATTTAGCCACACCACAATTCAGATGTTCAAAGACAATACAGTTAGTTATTTCATGATTCTGGTGGCCCTTCCTATGTTTTCCAAACATAAAAAATTGGAATATAATCCACATTAGTTTAAAACTTAGTTTGATCTAGTAATTTAAACAGGCTTTTGGTATTTTTAAGTCTTTCTGTGATGGAGGAGCTTTTAGATTCTTCCATTTCCCCCATACTCTCTAATTGGATTTATGAGGGGAAAGGTAATAAGCTTTGGAAGGATGGGTTCTCCTGGCCTCGTAGAGCTTTTCAGTAGTGTCTGGGCTAGTTTCCACTGAGGTAGAATTGGTCTATCATGTTTTCAGGCCTTCTAGTGGGTATTCTGCTTACTTCTGGCATATCCTTATGTCTGATGATGTCTTTCTTGACTCGGAATCAGATCGAGCCTTCCTGCGGACTGGGCTGCTCCTTAGCTCTTACTGGTACAAAATACGCCTCTGAGACTCTCTCATGGTCTGCACTGGGTTCATGATTTTGGTTATTTAATCTACAGCCTTAGTTTTGTGGGCATCTTACTCCTACCCTTACATTGTGGTAGGTCTGTTGTTTCCATTCAGTATTCATGCCACATTGGGAAGAGGGGAATTTGGCAGTGTACAAGAGAGAATCTTTCATCCTGCAGAGTAAGGACTTTGGGACACCTGTATGTCTATTCCTCTTACTCACCCTTTCTCTCTCCTCTTCTCCTCCTAACCTTTGATCCAGAAGAAGCAGGATTTACCTTTCTCTTCTGATAGAAACAGAATGTATCCCTATATCATATTTTCATTCCTTTTCAGTTTCTCCTCCATTCTCCATTGTCTCAATCTAGAAGAAAATGTCTTACTGTTAAGGAACCTTAAATTTTCAAGTAGTTAAAAATATATTGGTATTTCTGCTTCTGGCTGTGACAGAGTAGCGGCATCCAGAATTACTCTTTATTATACTAACTAGAATACTGGACAAAATATAGAAAACAATTTTTAGTATTCACTCACATGCAATGCAAGACTGTGGTTCCTGCAAGAAGGGTACTGATGAGGTGAGCCTTGTAATCACCCAGGCTTTCTGCCTGGAGGCAATTTCCAGAAACTTTCATGGTAGGTGAGGCCAAAGTGGTTACAATTTACAGGTAAGAGTTCCTAAGAGGAGGAAGCTTAGCAAATAAAAAGTATCATATTTCTACCAGTATCATATTCTACCATAGAATCCTTGCCAGAATACCAACCTATTTAGGCTTAGAGTACAAACTTCAAGTTTGGACAAAATGTAACTTCTGGGCAAAGGCGAATTTCAAGCCAGATAATTCCTGAACACATCATGAATTCCTACAAGCTGTTGTGGAGAGGCCTTGGCATTCATTAGAGATCACAGAATTGTCACATCTTGGAAGCTAAGCTAAATGAACTCTAAAAATGACTATTCCAGAGTTACCCTAAAAGAGTGTGGCTCCAGGAGGAAGGGTGGGGGGTTCCTGCCCCAAGGCAAGTTCCTTATGAATTAGATGAAACCAAAGGAAGACAAGGGGAAGGGCAGATTGGGGGAAAAGATAGTTATTACTCACTGCTCAGTCTCTCTCTCAGTGCTTTCCACCCCATCTCTTTCGGCTCCACTAACCATCCTCGCTCCCTCAGTCCCTGGTGCCCAGCACACACTCGCTACCCTAACCCGCCCCTTCTGGGAGGAACTCCATGGGCCAGTCCCTGGTAACTGGTGGGCAGCAGGCCAATTACATACCAGGAATGGAGGGGAGGAGAGAATGGCCGTTTTCTCTCCACCCCTCGCCCCAGCCACAGCTCTGTTTTGTTCCACTGATATGGAAACAGGGCCTCATCCATACACCACTAGTTGGTAAATTCTGGATGAAAACTTCCATTTCTCCACAAGAGTATAAAAACAAACCATAAAGGAATCAAATCAATCTTGTTTGTAAATTTTTTAGTCATTGCTTCCTCAATCCCTTTCTTAGATTCCAATCACATGTAGCTTGCCATTAGAAAAACTAGTATTCTTGAAGGGAACATAAAACATATAGTACTAAAAAATGTAAAATTGTCAAACATATTATAGTTTCAAAGAAGAAGCAAACTGGCATCCATAACACAGTGAAAAATCAGTTTATAGAAAGAGATCCCGAGATGACAAAGATGATGAAATTAGAAGACAAGGACATTAAACACCCTTTCATAAATAAGCTTCAATCCTCAAGTCTGGAAAAGAAAGCATAAATATAATGAGAGAAGTATAAGATATAAAAGAAAATCAGATGAAATGTCTAGAAGTAAAAAAACACCTACCTGAAATTAAAATTTCAGCACAGAAAGTGATAAACTGCACATTAAAAACTTCAGAAAGATATTAGATAACATGAAGGCCTAATGACAGAAACTATTCAAAATGAAGTACAGAAAGAAAAAGACTGGAGAAAGTTAATAGAAGCTCAGTGACCTCTAAAAAGTATCAAGCAGTTTAAAATACATGTAATTGGAATCTAAGAAAGAGACTTGGGGAAGCAATGACTAAAAAAATTTGTTTGACAAAAATTATTAATCTATGGATCCAAGAAGTTCAGTGGACCCACAACAGGATACATGCAAAGAAAGCCACATAAAGGAACATCATTATTGAATTTCTGAAAATAAATGTTAAAGGGAAAAAATTTAAATCACTCAGAGAAAAAAACTTGTACAATAAATATAGAATGAAAACAGGATTAACTGCAAGCCTCTAGTCCGAAACTTATTCAAGTAGGAGGAATGATGCAAAACATCGGAATGCCATCTTTAAAAGGCTGAAAGAAAAGGGGATGTCTACTACAAGCTCAACATAATTAATCATCAGGCAAATACAAATTAAAACCACAAAGAGATAGAGATTGGATTAAAGATGGTGGCGTGAGAGGTGAGACAGAGGCTTCCTCCTAAAACCTCATATAATATGAAAATAAAGCTATATCAACTACTCTTGAAAGAGCAACGGGAAAGAGGACGGCAACAAACTGCATACACCTGGAGACAAGAGCAGCCCTCACAGAAAAGGGTAACGTACTAAAGCTGTGGTCCTGCAGGATCCAAGCCCTTCCCCCACCCCAGCTCACCAGTGGGAGGAACAGGAACGGAGCAGGCAGGGAGTGGAGATGTGGGACTGCTGAATACCTAACTCTGGAGCTCTGCTCTGGGAGCACAAACCTACATTACATGGTGCTTGCATGATACTCTTGTAATTAGGGGGTTGGAAAGCTAAGACAGGCAGAATTCCTGGACAGACTAAGAATCCAGCTGCTTGTGAAAGCAGGGATCTACACCCAGCTGCTCGGGGACAAAAGAAGGGCTGGCAGTCTGAGAGACTTCCTAACAAAGAAGCCCTTAGCAAGAAAGCTGCTAAAGGGGCAAGGATTGCACGGAGCTTACTGCTCAGGAGAAAGGACAGGCAGACAAAATTGTCCAGGTGCACTCTGCCCAGCAGGTTGGGAGCTTTCACGAACTTCAGGTGCTCCAGCTCCCTGGCTGCCTACACAGCTCCAAGAACCCCTTCTGTGACAGGCAGACTTGTGCGCCTTTCTTCTGGCCAGCCCCACTGGGCTTGCAAACCGGGAAATCCTTCCCTGGTGTTAGGCCAGCCAGAGGGAAGATCTGTCTATAGCAACTAAAAACGCAAAGCACAGAGGCTTATACCTGTGTGCTCAGCCCACTGGTTCAGGCAGTGGAGACAGGCATAGCAGCCAGGAACCAGGAAACAGCCCTTTCATCCCCGGAGGTACCAATACCACTCCCCTACTATCCCCGCATTGCTTCAGGGGCTGAGCAGCTCCAGAGAGTAGAGCTTCTGAGCACTAGAGGGCGCCATACAGGAATATGAAATGCCAAAGGAACCTGGTCCAGAGTAAAATTATGAACACAACTCCTGAGAAAGATTTAAATGATATGGACCTTATGACTCTCCCTGACAGGGAGTTCAAAATAAAAATCATTAACATGCTCATGGAGGTACGAAAAGATATTCAAGAACTCAGGAATGAATTCCGGTCAGAGATCCAATCATTGAAGAACACAGTGGATGGTATTAAAACCAGATTGGATACGGTGGAGAAGACAATAAATGAAATAGGAACTAGAGGAGAGGAATATAAAGAAGCTGAGGCACAGAGAGAAAAAAGGATCTCAAAGAATGAAAGAATATTGAGAGAACTGTGTGACCAATCCAAACGGAACAATATTCGCATTATACAGGTACCAGAGGAAGAAGAGAGAGAAAAAGGGATAGAAAGCGTCTTTGAGGAGGTGATTGCTGAAAACTTCCCCAATCTGGGGAAGGAGATAGTCTCTCAGGCCATGGAGGTGCGCAGATCTCCCAACACAAGGGACCCAAGAAAGACAACATCAAGACATATAGTAATTAAAATGGCAAAGATCAAGGATAAGGACAGACTATTAAAAGCAGCAAGAGAGAGAAATAGGATCACATACAAAGGAAAATCCATCAGGCTATCATCAGACCTCTCAGCAGAAACCTTACAGGCCAGAAGGGAGTGGCATGATGTATTTAATGCAATGAAGCAGAAGGGCCTTGAACCAAGATTACTTTATCCAGCAATATTATCATTTAAATTTGAAGGAGGGATTAAACAATTCCTAGATAAGCAAAAGCTGAGAGAATTTCCTCCCACAAACCATTTCTACAGTGTATTTTGGAGGGACTGCTATAGATGGAAGTGTTCCTACAGATTAATAGCTGTCACAGAGGTAATAAAACCACAGTAAAGAAAATAGAAGAGCTAATTACTAAGAAAATGCAAAATTAAATTAACTATTCCCAAAGTCAATCAAGGGATAGACAAACAGTACAGAATATGATACCTAATATTTAAAGAATGGAATAGAAAGAAAACGGAGGAAACAAACAAACAAACAAACAAAGAACCTTTAGACTGTGTTTGTAATAGCATATTAAGTTAGTTGTTAGACTTTTAGATAGTAGGGAAGTTAACCTTGAACCTTTGGTAACCACGAATCTGGAGCCTGCAATGCCAATAAGTACATACCTATCCATAATCACCCTAAATGTAAATGGACTGAATGCACCAGTCAAAGACATAGAGTCACCGAATGGATAAAAAAAAAAGACCCATCTATATGCTGCCTTCAAGAGACTCACTTTAAACCCAAAGACATACACAGACTAAAAGTGAAGGGATAGAAAAAGATATTTCATGCAAACAACAAGGAGAAAAAAGCAGGTGTTGCAGTACTTGTATCAGACAAAATAGACTTCAAAACGAAGAAAGCAGCAAGAGATAAAGAAGGACATTACAAAATGATAAAGGGGTCAGTCCAACAAGAAGATATAACCATTATAAATATATGTGCACCCAACACAGGAGCGCCAGCATATGTGAAACAAATACTAACAGAATTAAAGGAGGAAATAGACAGCAATGCATTCATTTTAGGAGACTTCAACACACCACTCATTCCAAAGGACAGATCAACCAGACAGAAAATAAGTAAAGACACAGAGGCACTGAACAACACACTAGAACAGATGGACCTAACAGACATCTACAGAACTCTACACCCAAAAGCAACAGGATACACATTCTTCTCAAGTGCACATGGAACATTTTCCAGAATAGACCACATACTAGGTCACAAAAAGAACCTCAGTAAAGTCAAAAATATTGAAATTCTACCAGCCAACTTCTCAGATCACAAAGGTATAAAACTAGAAATAAATTTTAGAAAGAAATCAAAAAGGCTCACAAATATATGGAGACTTAACAACATTCTCCTAGCTAATCAATGGGTTAACGACCAAATCAAAACAGAAATCAAAGAATATATGGAGACTAATGATAACAACAACACAAAGCCACAACTTCTGTGGGACACAGCAAAGGCAGTTCTAAGAGGAAAGTATATTGCAATCCAGGCCTATTTAAAGAAGGAAGAACATTTCCAAATGAGTAGTCTAAAGACACAATTACTGAAATTGGAAAAAGAAGAACAAATGAGGCCCAAAGTCACCAGAAGGAGGAACATAATAAAGATCAGAGAAGAAATAAAAAAATTGAGAAGAATAAAACAAAAGAAAAAAATCAATGAAGCGAAGAGCTGGTTCTTTGAAAAAATAAACAAAATAGATAAACCCCTAGCCAGACTCATTAAGAGAAAAGGAGAATCTACACACATAAACAGAATCAGAAATGAGAAAGGAAAAATAACAACGGACCCCACAGAAATACAAAGAATTATAAGAGAATATTATGAGAATCTGTATGCTAACAAGCTGGAAAACCTAGAAGAAATGGATGACTTTAGAAAAATACAACCTTTCAAGACTGACCAAGCAAGAAACAGAAAAACTAAACAGACCAATCACCAGCAATGAAATTGAATCAGTAATCAAAAAACTACCCAAGAACAAAATCCCCGGACCTGATGGATTCACCTCTGAATTCTACCAGACATATAGAGAAGAAATAACACCCATTCTCCTTAAAGTTTTTCAAAAAAAAGAAGAGGACGGAATACTTCCAAACTCATTCTATGAAGCCAGCATCACTGTAATACCAAAACCGGGCAAAGACCTCACCAAAAAAGAAAATTACAGACCAATATCCCTGATGAACGTAGATGCAAAAATACTCAACAAAATATTAGCAAACCGAATTCAAAAATACATCAAGAAGATCATACACCATGAATAAGTGGGATTCATCCCAGGGATGCAAGGATGGTACAACATTCGAAAATCCATCAGCATCATCCACCACATCAACAAAAAGAAGAACAAAAAACACATGATCATCTCCACAGATGCTGAAAAAGCATTTGACAAAATTCAGCATTCATTCCTGATTAAAACTCTCAACAAAATGGGTATAGACAGCAAGTACCTCAACATCATAAAGGCCATATATGACAAACCCACAGCTAACATCATACTTAACGGCGAGAAGCTGAAAGCTTTTCATCTAAGATCGGGAATAAGACAGGGATGCCCACTCTCTCCACTGTTATTCAACATAGTACTGGAGGTCCTAGCCATAGCAATCAGACAAAACAAAGACATACAAGGCATCCAGATTGGTAAAGAAGAAGTCAAATTGTCAGTATTTGCAGATGACATGATATTGTACATAAAAAACCCTAAAGACTCCACTCCAAAACTACTAGAACTAATATCTGAATTCAGCAAAGTTGCAGGATACAAAATTAACACACAGAAATCTGTTGCTTTCCTATACACTAATGATGAACTAACAGAAAGAGAAATCAGAAAAACAATTCCATTCACAATTGCATCAAAAAGAATAAAATACCTAGGAATAAACCTAACGAAGGAAGTGAAAGACCTGTACTCTGAAAACTACAAGACACTCCTAAGAGAAATTAAAGAAGACACTAACAAATGGAAATGCATCCCATGCTCTTGGCTAGGAAGAATAAATATTGTCAAAATGGCTGTACTACCTAAAGCAATCTACAGATTCAATGCAATCCCTATCAAACTACCAACAGCTTTCTTCAATGAGCTGGAACAAATAATTCTAAAATTCATATGGAACCACAAAAGACGCCGAATAGCCAACGCAATCCTGAGAAGGAGGAATAAAACAGGGGGAATTATGCTCTCTGACTTCAAGCTCTACTACAAAGCCACAGTAATCAAGACAATTTGGTATTGGCACAAAAACAGACCCACAGACTAGTGGAACAGAATAGAAAATCCAAACATTAACCCAAACAAATACAGTCAATTAATATTTGATAAAGGAACCTTGGATATACAATGGGGAGATGACAGCCTCTTCAGCAGCTGGTGTTGGAAAAACTGGACAGCTACATGTAAGAGAATGAAACTGGACTACAGTCTAACCCCATGCACAAAGGTAAACTCAAGGTGGATCAAAGACCTGAATGTAAGTCATGAAACCATAAAACTCTTAGAAAAAAACATAGGCAAAAATCTTTTGGACATAAACATGAGCAACTTCTTCATGAACATATCTCCCCACGCAAGGGAAACAAAAGCAAAAATGAACAAGTGGGACTATATCAAGCTGAAAAGCTTCTGTACAGCAAAGGACACCATCAGTAGAACAAAAAGACATCCTACGGTATGGGAGAATATATTCATAAGTGACGTATCCGATAAGGGGTTGACATCCAAAATATATAAAGAACTCATGCACCTTAACAAACAAAAAAGCAAATAATCCAATTAAGAAATGGGCAGAGGACATGAATAGACACTTCTCTAAAGAAGAAATTCAGATGGCCAACAGGCACATGAAAAGATGCTCCACATCGCTAATCATCAGAGAAATGCAGATTAAAACCACAATGAGATATCACCTCACACCAGTGAGGATGGCCAACATCCAAAACACAAACAACAACAAATGTTGGCGAGGATGTGGAGAAAAGGGAACCCTCCTACACTGCTGGTGGGACTGCAAATTAGTTCAACCATTGTGGAAAGCAGTATGGAGGTTCCTCAAAAAACTCAAAATAGAAATACCATTTGACCCAGGAATTCCACTCCTAGGAATTTACCCTAAGAATGCAGCAGCCCAATTTGAAAAAGACAGATGCACCCCTATGTTTATTGCAGCACTATTTACAATAGCCAAGAAATGGAAGCAACCTAAGTGTCCATCAGTAGATGAATGGATAAAGAAGATGTGGTACATATACACAATGGAATATTATTCAGCCATAAGAAGAAAACAAATCCTACCATTTGCAACAACATGGATGGAGCTAGAGGGTATTATGCTCAGTGAAATAAGCCAAGCCGAAAAAGACAAGTATCAACTGATTTCACTCATATGTGGAGTATAAGAACAAAGAAAAAAACTGAAGGAACAAAACAGCAGCAGACTCACAGAACCCAAGAACGGACTAATAGTTACCAAAGGGAAAGGGACTGGGGAAAATGGGCGGGAAGGGAGGGATAAGAGGGAAAAAGGGGCATTACGATTAGCAGATGTAATGTTGGGGGGGCACGGGGAGGGCAGCACAACTCAGAGAAGACAAGTAGTGATTCTATAGCATCTCACTACGCTGATGGACAGTGACTGTAATGGGGTTGGTGGGGGGGACCTGATGAAGGGGTAGTTTAATAATCGTAATATTGCACATGTAATTGTAAATTAATGATAATAAAATAAATTATATATAAAAAAAAAAGAATGAGTGGGAGGTGGTGAAATGGAGATATTTAATACAGACACATTAGAGAGATTTCTCTGTGAAGAGAAAAGAGAATATGTGTGGAATCTGGAGGAGGAGGAGCTGGGGTTTGGGGGTAGCGCTGTGTCTGCAAACTAATGGGCTACAGCCAGTGCAGAGGGAGAGATGGATGGAATCACATTCCAGAAAAGGCAAGAAGGGTTGGGATCCAGTTTTCAGTAAGACAAAGGATATTCCTTCTAGTCTATCAAGAAGCAGGGATTGAGTGAAGATACAAATATGTAGTCTTAAGGCAGGAAGTTGAGGGAGTTTTGACTGTTGTCTTCTACTTTTCTGTGGGAGGCATAGTCTTACGGAGACTAAGGGAGAAGAGGGGGCTCATATGTTTTACAGCAGAGGAGACAGTCTGACAGAGCTGCCTCGCAGAAGGGGAAAACATTGCTGGTAGAAACATAATGGCACTCTTGGGCATCATAAAGGGTGCAGTTAAGGTCAGGGACCATGAATTAAGATTGCTTCCAATTCAGGGTAATTTTTTTTTCCCCTCCACAATTACCCAGCAATCCACATACAAGAGTGGGGTAGATGGCAAGTTGAATTTATTCAGTTTTGGGGTTTTACAGAGGACCCACAAAGAGGTATTTATAGAGGATCATTACAAAGCAAGAAACTGAGGATTTTGAGAAAAGTAATTACTGTGATGGTCAATGAAATCTTAGCTGGAAAAC
Source organism: Smutsia gigantea (assembly GCA_032199065.1). NCBI lineage: Eukaryota > Metazoa > Chordata > Mammalia > Pholidota > Manidae > Smutsia > Smutsia gigantea. The sequence continues at coordinate 24,807 of JAVSCE010009175.1, forward strand.
GAAGGAAATGACAATAAGGGGGTCCTGGGAGATGGGTCTGTAAACTGGAAGTCTCTAGAAGGCCTATGAAATGGGGATAACGGAATTGAGATAATGTAGCTAACGTAGAAAGAGAGAGAAAATCATAGGAAATAAAGAGGGCAAGGAACCCAAAAGGCAGGATGTTGGAAAGGTTATCCAATGCTATAGTTACCAAGATGGAAGGCAGAGGTGAGTCTTCAAAGAATCAGGAATGCCCAGGGCTGAAGATCTTAGGTGATAGTACTAAATAGTACAGCAAGGCAGAGGCATGAGGCAAACCCCTCAGACGAGTAGCAATTGTATAGAAGGACAGAGGAGATGTAATCTCTAATCCAGAAGTGGTTGTTATAAGCAAGGAGACAGACTCCAGCCTTTAATAATGTGAGAGATGGGGGAAGAACAATGCCATTTGAGGTGTCTGCTGTCTGGCTTAAATGGGTTGGGTCCAGGAAGAGTTTCTGGGCTCAATACTACTGGCATGAATAAACAGAGGCTTTTCGGTGTAGGGAGGCCTTTCAGATGGATGAGTGAGCAGACACTCTGGTAATGGAGGCGGTGAGCTCTCCTGCATTCTCCACCCGTGGTAGTGACTGCATCTGAATTAGAGCAGTTAATGAACCAATTAAAGCTCCAGAATCTGTTGGATCTGGGTTGAGTCCAAGTTCTGTCATACATTGCCCATGGGGACCTTTTCTGAGCATCCATTTCTTTAATTATAAAATGAAGATGATATTACTTTCGGCAGAGTTGTCTACAAAGTCACCACGGTGTAGTCAAACAGTATTTTTAAAAAGCCTGTTGTTATTATCATTGTAATTCTGGGTATATATGATACTGGAGCCCAAAAAGAAAATATTTGGCTTGATGAGATAACCTTTCATTTAATCTGGGTGGAAGGAAAGGTGAGGACATGAGTCTGTCAAATGGAAAAGATGAAACTGTTCAGCGAGTGAGAAAGATCTTTAAACAATGTCAAATATCAAAGAATGTGATCATCACAGTGATTTTCCTACTCTTCTATAATAACGGGTCTGGAAATTCAGGATGATTTAACTTTTCCTTTGTTGACAGGAGCAAACTGTTTAGAAAGAGGAGCCGGGGGAAAGAACTCGAAGTCCCTCAACTCATTAAGATGCCCCAGCCCTGGTTCAGCAGTCTGCTGAATTTTGATGAGAGTCGTATTCTTAATAACAGACATCATTGTCCAGATGTAGACACATTCGGTGGTTTCCAAGTAGGGAACAAAGATCACTTGGAAGTGGAAACTTTCCTGAGTTCACTCCTCTGATGAGGGGCCCTTTCTCTGCAGCATGGGACTCTTCAAGTAAGAGGGCTCTCGCCTTCTGTTTCTTTACAACCTCCATCTCCCCACAAGGGCCTTAGAAGGGAAGCAGCCCGCTCAGTGGCCCTGGTGCTTTTCCTGTAGGTATGGGAGATAGATTATATGATTTCAAACACAGCCCTTCCCTGACCCAATTTAAGTGCTACACATAATTTCCTGGAGCCTGGTCGATGGTCCTGGTCAATGTTTGTCCCGGGGGCTTCCTCTATTCCTTCTGAAGCTACTCTTTTAGTTCTTACTTTTTTTTAACCCTGATAGTTCCTGGCCAACTTTTTGTTGTTTACATTTCATACCTTTTCCCAAACACCAAAGTTTTGCTTCAAATTCTATTCATTCATTTATTTTGTAAACAAATGCATTCTTTCATTTAGTAGTGAGTTGGGAGAGGGGACTATTTGGCTCTTCATCTTTCTATCTGTCTGATGAATATATAGACCTTACTATCAGACTGTCAGAGATTGAATCATGGGTCTACCACTATCTTTGTGACCTTGAGCCAGTTGCTTAAACTCTCAGTGCCTCATTTCTCTTCTGTGAAATGAGAATATAATAATAACAATCTCATGGAGTTGCTATGAGGATTAAATTAGTTCATAAATACAAGGTGCTTAAAACACTGTCTGGTGCAACATAAGTGCTATAGACATTTTTGTCATTGTTTATACAATGATCTTAGCATCTGGCACTGGGATGCCTGCTGGGAAGAGGGGTGGGTGAAGCTTAATAAATCCTTTTAAGGTAGGTGAGATCTTTGAAGTGTGGGTGATGATAGATGCCAATCTATCATGGATGAGAGTGGTACCTTTCAGTGAGATAGGAATGTGATATACCAATTTTGCTGCAAATAGAATGAGTGAGAGATGAATAATGAGATGAAAAAAGGGAGGAAGGGAATGGAGGAGTCAGCACAATGGAGAGGCTGATATTGGGCACTTGGAAGAGTCTGTGAAATACTTCGGTAGTGATGTGGCTGGAGGTGATTTCTTGACTGGTGATATTCTTTTCCCTGACAGTTGCTCTCATGGTGGTGATGGAAATTTCTCCTCTGAGGTCTCTCTCACTAGGACTGAGTAAAGTCTTCTCACAAATGCATGAGTGGAGCTTTTAGAGACTCAAATAAACAGCTGTATTTTGTTTTTTCCCACAGCTGGGTTTTTATGGAATAGAACAAAGATGCCCATCTAGAAACAAGACCCTCAGAGGCAAGAGATTCCTGGGTTCCTGGCAACTTGCTTAAGTACTGAATGCTTTGGATGTCCACAGGCTACACAGTTGGGAAAGATGTCAAGCTGATTTGCTGAGATCTCAAAGGTGAGGAAGATCCCAGTTGATATCCCAACCAAAATTTGCTGAGAAGCAGTTACTCTGGTACCCATTTGGTGTGTATAAGGGGTGTTCCCAAGAATCAGTCCCTGTCACTAGTCCTGTGACATGGTTAGCACAGTGACAGGGCTAAATCCCCAGCCTAGCAGAAGGTGAGACTTGGGCATGGGGAAATCAGGGGAAGCTTTGCCCCACACTTTGTAGCCTTGAACTGCTCCAAATGACTGAGGCTTCAGAACTTGTGCTGGGAAGATTTCTTATACAACCACATAAAAGGTACTGATAGATTCATTCAAACAGATTTCAATTAATCCTTTTAACTACCCCCCTGAGGCAGATCATACTGCCATTCTGAAGAAGGAGACAGAGAGGGGAGGAGATTTGCAGTTACAGGTATAAGTGGGTTTTAAAGTCTGATAAGCTAAAATTTGACTGATTGATGGCTTTGCCACAGTCTATCTGTAGTATCTTGAGCAAAGTTTTTAAATTCTAGGAGCTTCAATGTGTTCTGAACAAAGATCTTACAGGATCATATAAGGATTACAACAGAGTACTGGTCTCTTGGCAAATAACAATAAAATAGTGGTGTTATTCTTTTGTTATTTCTTTGCAGACAATTTTTCATATCTGCAGGCATTAAATACCTAATGATTTAAAGACAAAAATTAGGTAAATTATCTTCCAACACTAGGCCACCACAGTCATGTTAACTCCTGCATATAATTTATAATAAATCCTTACGTTCCTTGTGTGGAAAAACCTGCCTAATTTATCAGCTCTGCCAAGTTCTTAAAAAAGCAAAAAAAGGTTGAGGAGGTAGCAGAAAAAAAAAAAAAGGAAAACATCCTTTATGTAGTGTTTTGCTGTTGACTTTATATATTTCCTCTCAACAGAGAGAAATGAAACTTTAAAAGTGGGATGGCCCATACTCAGAAGGAACGGGAGCTGGTCTGCAATTAGTTGGTTCTGAACTGGAAGAGTTATTCCATCTCAGAATTTTGCATGGACCAGTACTGAGAGTCTCTGGTTTATTGTTCTCTTTTAAAAGAAGTTTCAGGTAATAGAGAAGGAAAGTACCCCACATACTCTGGCTTTGGGCCCCTGCCCCGCTCCTGTTGGTGGAGCAGCGATGAGCGTCCATTGTCCAGATGCAGAAGCAGAGAATGAACTGAAGCCTGGGCTCCTGATTGAGAAACCTTCTGCCTTGCTGCAGACAAGGGTCTACTTCCTTCCTCTTCCTTCCTCCTGAGGCTGAAATGGGGAGGCACTGAGGCCCTCACACACGCAAGGCTGACCTGGATGAAAGGGTCTTTGTGAAGAGAAGGCCATTTATCAACTGCAAGGCCATTTTGGCAAATGATTTAACTGTAGCCACTGTTCTTCTTATGGCAACTTTATATCCAAACCTACAGTCACCTTTAACAACCAATCCACAAGCATATACCTGGTGCACACCTGTGCTGAACTGCTGTTTTGGGGGGGTTTCTCTAGGTTTCCAAGTGTTTGATTTTTATTGCATTTGAGGAACTAGAGAGGAGAGAGGGGGGAAAAACATTTAAAAAGGGAGACCTTTTTCAGGAAATTTAGCCAATATTCCAAAGAGCTGTGTTGATGAAATGAAGCAGCTCAAGTGAAAACAAACTGAATTTGGAAAAAAAATTTCCTCCACCCAGTGGCAGTTAGAGCTTCGATTCTGAGTTACTTCTAAATTCCCAGAGCCACGTTTACTTTGCTGAGCAGACTAAATCATTGCATTTGTCAGCTTTTCCTGTCCCTGCCAGACCTCACTCAAGGAGCCTCTGCAGGGTCATGGGAGCTCACCAAGACCTTGGCCTGCCTGACTCACTCTCCGGAGGCCACGTGTCCACAGCATGAGGTTCTCTGTCCTAATTCAAAGCTGCTCATATGCAGGGGAGAGCACTTCTGTTCCCATCCACAAAATAGGTCAGAATGACATGATAATAGTAATAGGTAATATTTTATTGAGCGTTCCTTGTGTATAACAAGCACCATACTCAGAGCTTTACATCCATTAATTGATGAATTCTTCACAACTAGATGGTATGGAGAGCTAACATTCTTCTGGCTTTGCAGATGAGGTGCCTGAGATTCAGGGAGTAAGCAGTTTGATCAAGGTTATGCAAGTGTCAAGCTTCAAAACCAGGTAGTCTGATTTTAAACGTGACTTGTAACATTTAGCTCTTTTTCTCTGAGGACTTGTTGCAATTTCCCACTGAGTAGCTCACTCAGTACTGGGGTATGTGCAAGATGGTGGGGACACAGTGATGTATTAGCACAGGCCTCTGCTCAGGAGCTGAAATCTAGAGGGGAGGCAAGCATATGCAGAAACCACGGGTCAGAGTGACAGTGTGAGCAAAGTCTAGAGCTAATAAGAGGGATGAGCAATTAGCTGATCTCTGGGTAAGGAAGAGGCCTAATAAAGGAAGACTTGAAGAGAAGGTAATGCTTGGAGGAGATAAAGCATAAAAAAGAGTGTATCCAAAGTATTATTGACAAAGAGACAAAGCAGGGTCAAAAGCACAGAGATGTGGACCTGAATGGTATATCAGGTAAGCAGAAGTCTAGAGCCATACCAGTGTCAGTTGTAAAGAAATAGGGCAAAGAATGCTAATGATTACCAGTATCTAATTTTCCAGCTTCCTTTGTAGTTAGGTGAAGCAACATTCTGATTTCATTTCTGGACAACAGGGCAGGATGGGCAGTGATCATGTGTTCCAGCTCTGGACCATAAGCCTTCCCATGAGCCCTCCTTTCTCTCTCTCCCCATATCCTGGTGGAAAGAGAGAATTCTGAGAGCCCAGAGGAGGAGGATAACCCACAGACAAAAGGAAAAGAGGGCTCTGAATTGTTGCCCAGGGCAATCACCCCTCTCTTGGCCGACCCACATTAGAAGGAGGCATGAATGAGAAACAAACTTTCCTTGTGTTACTCTGCTAAAATTTTGGGATTATTTGTTCTAGCACTTAGGCTACCCTGACTAATCCTGGGGGTCAGTGAGAGGAAACAGCAGCCTAGTCACTGAGAGCCTTCCTTACTCACAGGGATGAAGAGTTTAGGATTTATCTTTAAAATGACTGGGAGCTATCGGAGAGTTTTAGGTAAAAAGAATGGCTCAGATCTGTACTTGAGGAAGTTTGTTCTGGATGCTGTGTGTGCAGTGAGTCGAAGCTAGAGGCAAGAGTGTAGGAATGAAAGAGGTACGTGTGGCTAGTGGTCTATCTTTGCTGCCCACTAGAGTGTACCTAATGCCTGTCATCTTATTTTGGTACACCATGGACGTTACAGATGGCAAGGCATTGTGAACACATAGAAGCAGACCATGGGGGCATCAGTGAATGAATGGCTTCATCACTGCCTGTTACTTTATGTTGGTTACTGTGCTGGTATAGACATACATCACCTTATTTAAAACTTGTGACTGTCAACTAATGGGAGAGGAAACAGGCTTAGACATATTGTGCTGGTTTCCCAAAGACCTATAGCTACTAAATTCTAGAGGTGAGGCTCAAAACCTAGACCTCTCTGACTCCAGAGCTCACACTTCTTTCATTACACGTTGCTTGCTAAATAATCTTTAAGTAGGAAGGAGCTTTCTGGGTTGAGTTTAACAGTCCCCCTGGTAGAGAATCCCTTTTACCACATTCTATTTATATAGTTTCTGGTCTATGTAGTGACAGGAAATTCCTCACTTACCATGGGTTCAATGAGATTTAGAACCCTTTGGGTCCTCAGATATGGTGAGCAAGGCTTTCATTTTACAGATGAGGGAACTGTAGCCTACAGAATGGGAAGGGAAGGGTTATACAGGTCTGCAGTACATTCTTTCCTTTTCCCAGGGATGCCCTGGGGGAAGAAATGTGACCAGGTCAAATCTCCTTGTAAGTATACTATTAAGGACTACAGGGAAAGCCACTAATGGTATTTATTATGCAGTCTTTATCTATGGGATACTTTTAGCAGCATGTACCTTATCACTCCAGGATTACTTATGGTAAATAAACTTGGAATCTACAGGTTCCTGGGGCACGCTTCCTGAATAATGTCATGTAAGTTGCAATTACTGGAGTATAAAATGGAGAAGTTTCATGACCAAAAGATCTGGCTTTCATGAAAGTGATGTGCTTTCCTACATCTTTTAGAGATTAACATGTGAAATATGAGTCAGAGCAAGTCCTAAGGTGGCAAGAAAAGTGCCGGCAGTCTCAGGCTCCTTCCCACTTTCTCTGTATCTTGTGATTACTTGAAGATTTGAAATATTTCTAAACCTTGATGCTTGGTAAGATAATTGTTTCTTGTGAGTCTAATCCCCCACGGTATATGGGACACAGTGATGGGGGTCAAGCTTCAACAGGTAGGCAAGAACAAAACCACTGGGCTTTGTAGGCAATGCTAGAATTTAAGTTTTATCCTAAATGGGTTTTGCCTGGGGGTAGGAGAGGGAAAAATGAGTTGTGATTAATATTTTTAAAGAGTCTCTTTATCTGCTAAGTAGCAGTGGATTATTGGGTGTTAAAATGGTGACAGGGAGACCACAGCAGGTGCTACTGTATGGGTCATATAAGAGCAAACATGTTCCAGAATAGAATGATAGCAATGGGGATGGGGATAAGTCATTAGATGTGGGATTTATTTTGGTTGCTTCTATAAGGCAGATGTTCCACCATGCTCCCAATAGCCACATTATGAAAGCTTTTAGTTGTATTTCCCAGAATGTTTGCTAACAACTTGTCAGCTTAGAGAAAGCTACGGAAACAGACAAGTGCTGTACTCATTTACCTTGATGTATGACTTACACGAGTAAGATACTACAAATTAATTCTCTCCTTTGTCTCCCAAAAAGATTGGTCTTGGATAGGTGGGAACACTTGATAGCAGGGACTTTTAGCAGCCCTGTTATTCAAGGGTCCTGTCTTTGATAGAGGGGGAACTGGAGGCCAGAGCTCATACACTATTCTGTAGAAAATGAAACTGCTTCCAAGTCCAAAGATAATTAGACAAAAGTCTCACAGCTGCAGTGAGCAGAAAAGAGGGGCTATGATGGGCATATTCCTGGCTAGCTGTTCAGGATATACAAGGGCTCACCCAGGGACCAGGAGAGTCAGGGCCACTGAGGAAAACTGGCTGAGGATTAACTGAATGATGAGGAGGAGGATGAGGAGGAGACGAAAGGGAGATTGGAGTCTGGGACAGCGCCCGGGGCTGCCTTTGTAGGCGAGTTCCCTAACAACGCATTCTGGGGGAAGTCAGGGACTGACTGAAACTTAATTCAGATTCTTTGAATGTGCCTTAAGGAGCCAGACTAAGGAATGATCTGATGAAATGCAACAGGAAGCAAAACTTGGCAAGGGCAGAGTGGCAAATGAGCTGAGAATATGGGGGATATCCTGCCAAGACCCCACTCCCCCCAGGACCACCCTCAGCGTATCCGGAGAAATCAATCAATTGGACGGGGCTGGATGGCTCCCATAGAACAGCAATGGGGGACCCCTGGGAGGGTTGGGGTCTTCCATTTACAAACAGGATTTGAGTCTCAACAGAGCATTAAGATGGGTCAGTGAAGGCACTGGGGTGGCACTCAACGTCCCTTAATATCCTGTGGGTGACTCAGCAGTGCCAAATACTATGCCCAGGGAATCACAGCCCTGCCTTCACTTTGTGTCAAGGCCCTGGAGCAGGGAACGTGACATGATTTCAATGTCCCACCACACTGGGGAAATCTGTCAGGACCTTGTAGAGAGTTTGCAAAATTCAAGTCCACGAAACCATTCCCCTGCCCTTGCTCTTCAGCAGTCCACGTTTCCAACTGGGTATTCCTCTTTTGGATATTCATAGTACACTTCTCTGAAAGTCTACATGTATTCATGCCTCCACTCAGGCAGTCAAATCTCCATGAACGTCTTCCTAGAGGCCACTCACAGGGTCATCTGCCAGGTTCATTGAAATTAAAAGTTGCAAAGAACTTCATATAAATAGGCTCCTTTTTATATGTAAAATCCTTCTTGCAATTATATAAGCAAGTTAAAAAAAAAGAATAAAAACATCTTTACAATGTCCAAAATGTTTTACCCAGTATATCTTGGCGTCTCACTCTAATTTGGTTAAGCAGCTATCATTATCCCCAGCTGACTGATGAGGAAATAGGCTCAGAGAGGTAGAGATCTGCCCGAAGTCAAATAAAAGTTTCACGAAGAGAAGGGCCTGGAACCCAGGCTTTCTAGTTTCCATTCAGCTCACTCAATGCTGTCTTCATTATCTTCTTATTCTTACTCTGCCATGTCAATGGGTAAAATAGAACAAAAGAGTATTCCCTGTTCCCATGTCCACTCAAATGTGGATACAGCCTCTAGTCTGCTTTCCTTTAGCTCAGTGGAGACAAACTCTCATCTGGAAAAAATTTGTTTCTTAACATTTCCAGTTTCATTGACTGTCCTCTCCAACCTCATTTTTTGATCCGACAACCCTCTCCTACCACCAACTAAATGATAATGATAAAAAGTAAAGCACAAAACTGTTATTTCTCACTACTGTCCTGTTACTAAAGCTCTTTTTCTTATTCCAATTGCCCTCCCCAACCTTTGGCTGGAAACCTTTACCCAACCTTCAAGCCTCAGGAATTCACTCTTGACTTCTAAGCACGTTGAATGGGTTGTTTCTGCTCCCAAAGCCCCACTCTGTCTCCTCCATCATAGCACTTGCCAGATTATATTATAATTGCCTGTTCCCATGACTTGCCTCTTCCTCTGGCCCAGCAGCTCCTTGAGGGCAGGCACTTCCTATCTTTAGCATTTAACACAGATCTTGACCCACAGTAGCAGGTGCTCAGGAAATATTTCTTGTCTTGATTATAAATCACAGACTATATAGGGATAATTAAATTTCCAGGTAATGAGATTCTAATAATTAAATAACCATTTTCTTGCTTTCAGAAATACTTTTTCTTATAATTTTACATACAATAAGATACACAGTTCTGAAGTATTCAGTTAGATGAGTTTTGACTTTTGTGTATACTTGGGTAGCCATCGCCTCAAACGAGTCATAGACTGTTTCCACCTGTTTTCTTCCTTGCTTCCAGCCCACAAGAACAGTCTTCTAAACACCTTGGCCAAAACTAAGAATCCCAGTTTTAAGTCAATATATGAATGTGAGCTGTCATCTACAAGTACAGATCTTGGCCCGAGGACCATGAAAGCTGCAGCCAATTGGCAGGATCATTGCAAATGATGCAATGCATGACATCACTCTTCTGAGCAGAAATGGCGCTGTTGGTGATGTATAGTTAACTGAATCACATTTTGTTTGTAACCCTCTCATTCATGGTCAGTGGTCAGTGTAAAATCATCCCTTCTCCAGGCCTAAGCAGAGAAGTCCCAAGGATTCCAAATCAACCAGGGACAGATAATTGAGCCCAGGTCTTAAATCATCCTTAGGCTTGTGGCCTGGTTTTCATTTGGTCCTGGAGGATGTCTTTTCCTTCCATGGACTGTGAGCCAATGTTTCTTTTCTTGCTGATTTATGACCTTCTATAAATTAACAGAGGCCTTTCAACTGGGAACTTCACAACCCAAAAGCATGAATCTTCCATATGTAATTCCTCCCTAAGGAGGCCAGAGTTAGCTCTCAATTACATACAGTGATGCAGATGCATTGTGGCTGAAATGATACAAATGCTACTTATATTCACGCTGGAACCCATTACACCAAGTCATAGGAAGAGAACAGTTGGACTGTAGTCCCAGAAGCATAAAAGCTTTGCCTACTCAGGGAACAGAAACAGGTCTTACCATGTCTTTAGTTACAGTAAATATTGTTTTATTGACTACTTCCCATGAGATGAAAGATACAGAGACATAGGAACATGTCTCCTCTCAAAGCATTTTCAGCCAGTAGTGAAGACAGACACATCTCTAACTATACTCCAAGCTAATATTTTCCAGTTGTTTGGAGATTATTTTTACTAATATTTTAGTGACTTAGGCATCCAAAGTCATAATGAAATGGAAAAAAAAAGGCACTAAATCACAATTTTTACAAAGTCTGGTATTGGATGTCTTTGATTCATTTTCTTTTCTTCATACGTTCACCAAGCATTGCTAGGTAACAGAAAATGTGCCAAGGACCAAGAACCCTCAAGGGGTTTACAGCTATGATGGCTAAAGATTTGTAGGCTGTGCTCCCACTGATTGGGCATCAGGTTGACATGCATGTGGAGAAAACCAAAGATTCAAAGTCCGAGGCAGAAAAATTACTTATGAGTTCTACCTCTCTTAAGCTGATTTTTTTTCTTTTGGAGAAAGGAAAAAATGGATTATAGTAGAAAAGGCTCAGAACTAAGAGTCAGGAGGCATAATTCTTCACCCATTAGGTGGTGATTTTTATAAAGCCGTTTAAACACTTCCTTCAAGGTACAATGGCAATGCCTACCTTCAAAGCTGAAAGTTGTGTGTGTGTGTGTGTGTGTGTGTGTGTGTGTGTGTGAACATTCGATAAGAATCATCCATTGTACAAGTCATTTGTTCTTCTATACATTAAGCACTCATTCATTCATTCTTCTAAACATTCATTTATCTTATAATCAGTGTTTTGTGGCTGCTCTGACAAAGTACCACAAACTTGGTAATGTAACAGACATTTGTTTTTGCACAGCTCTGGAGGACAGAAGTACACTCTCACACCCTTGGGCTGAAGTCCCAGTGGCAGCACGCTGGAGGCGCTAAGGGAGAATCTCTTCCTTGCCTCTTCCAGCTTCCAGTGGCTGTCAGCATTCCTTGGCTCATGGCCGCATTGCTCCACTATACTCTTCTGTGCTCACATTGCCTTCTCTTCTGTTTGTAACCTCCTTCTGCCTTCTTCCTTAAGGACACTTGTGATGGCATTTAGAGCCTACCCAAACAATACAGGATAATTTCTCCATCTCAAGATCCTTAACTTAATCACATCTACAGAATTAATTAATTTTTGTCACATAAGGAAGGTAACACCCACAAGTTCCAGGTATTAGGATATTTTCTACAGGGCCATTATTCAGACTACCACATCCTGTATTTATGTGTTTGTCTGACACTCTGAGAGTAGATCCAATACATGGATTAAGACTGTTGGCTTTGGAATCAAAAGGACTTTCTCCAGAGTACTATCTGTGCTACTTCCCAGCTGTGATCTTGGGTAAGTTACTTCTACTATAATATGTATGACATGAGATTATACTTACAAATTATTTAGCACAGTTAGTTCTGGGTATTAAGTAAGTGCTCAACAGATCTCAGAAACGATTAATAGGTATTCAAGGTCTAAAGTTGGAAGTCCTTGTCCCTTCCATTGGAGAACTCAAGATCTGTTTGAGAACATGTGAAACAAACAGTTTCAATGAAGTTCAATCACTGTTATTAGCAAGGGAATGTTATTAGCATTGAGCCATATATCCTGAAGGATAGGAAGGAGATGGTGTCTGAAATGAATCTGTTGCATAAGAAATAGGTAAGACATAAGGAAAAGAGGGTCCCGGTAGGGCAGCATGTGCAACAAAAGGGCATAATAGAGCATGAGGCTTACTGAGGAGTCTATGCAGTCTGGGTAGCACACAAGAGATGCCTGTGGCTGGTCCATGGAGTGCCATTTGTGCCAGGCAGGGTCTGTTTCCTGGGCATGCAGCTGTGCAGTTGTACCCACCCTGCATGTAAACAGACCTTATGCCTTGTTTAGAGTTTTGCTCTTGTGGTCTTGAAATCCCTAATACGTTTTTAATATAGAGTTCTGCACTTTCATTTTGCACAGGGTACTGCAAATTCTGTAGCCAGTACCAGTGCCAAGGAAAAGACTTTAGGCTTTCCTTAAGGGCAAGAGCTCCCTATTAAAAGATTGTAAACAGTGGAAAACATGACCAGGCTTGTGCTTAAGAAACATCACGCATAAATTGTTTCTGGGGAGACTGATGGATAGGATGTCAGTGGAGAAGCTGTGTAACAGCTGAGGCTAGAGGGTTTGGCCTAAGACCTTTGAAAGAACAGTTCTAGGAAGGAGATACCATCAGATCTGATCTAAAGTGTGTAGAAACTGTGGTAATTGGAAGCTGAATATAAATAATGGGAGAAAATCAGTATAATTCCCATGATTTTAGTCCAAACGACAGAGTGAAGCAGGGCCACCTATGAGTCAGAGAATCCAAGCAGTGAGTGGCAGCAAATTCTGTAAAGAATAATGTTATGTAATTGCAAAATTTCCCTCCCCCTCCAATGCCTTACCTCCCTTCTTCTTCCTCTCCTTTCCCTCCTCTTTCTCTTTCTTTCCTGGAGGTAGGAAAATCAGTCTAACCCAATAGGAAAAAGTGAGACAGAGTTCAGACTTTATGGAAATTGTCTTTTCCTGTTCATCTCCCCAAACCACTTTCAAGGTGCCAAGAGCTTTCCTACGTAGGGGTCTTTTCCCTGCCTATCTGATCCCTCTTTCTGGAAGGTTTTGGTCCATCTTTGTCTCTGTTCCCACACCCATGCCTTTCCACATACACCACACACACAGATATTTAACCTACCTAAGTCCTCTTCACTCATTAGGATGTTTAATTGACATGTCCTCAGGAAAGCCTTCACTATTTTTAGGCATTGCCTCCTAACCCCACTACCATGGACAGACATACACAGTTTATTCTGTTACACACTTTCCTTATTTTCTGTCCTTTCCACTTTTCAGCACTACAACAAAACAAAATATTTTAATGATTATTTGTTTAGTGTCCTCTCCCATTAATCTTTAAGTACCAGGAAACAAAAACCATGTCTACTTTGTTCACTGTGGCATCTCTTGAACTTGTCACAGAGTCTAGAAAATAATAAGTGATGAATAAATATTTTCTGAATGAAGTTATATAAATGAATGAATGAATGAATGATGATTGAATGAGGTAGATTATAATGAGGTCATAAAGAGGCACCTCTAAGCATACAGAAGGCATATGGCAAAGCTTTTGGAGGCTGGTGTACCCAAGCCCTGTAAAAGCCCTAAGAACAGCAGCTCTAACAGGGGAATGCTGAACTACCTGATCATAAGGAGAATGGCTTAATGGTCAGCACTTTACAGTTTATAAACTGATTTTACTTGGATTATCTCAAGGGATCCACATAACAGTGTTGAATCACAGGAGTTATCATTCTCAATAGCCGATGAAGAAAAGGAGACTTGGGGAGGTAGTGTAGCTGCCCAAGGTGTCACAGAGACTCTGTGGCAGGTTTAGTATTCTAATCCGTGTGTGTCTGACTCTGAAGCCTGTGCTTTCTTCTCCACACCTCGGTGCCTCTTAAGAAAACAGATATTTACAAAACACCAACTCTATGTCAGGCCCTGTGCAATGTGCACAGGCTGTAGAGATAAACCTGACTCTCAGCAGTGCGAGGTAAATGGACAAGCAGACAGGATGGGCACATACTCAGTGTGCAAATAGCTCAGGGCACAACTGAGTCAGCTCTGGGGTTGGACCAGTATCAGGGGCCAGGACACAGAGCCAGGCAGGGGGCAGGGCCTTCCTGAAAGACAGGGCTAGTCCCTGGCCAGCCAGGACAGTGGAGTACTTGGGGAAGGATCTCAGAGACAGACAGGGAGGGGCCTGGCCTTGTTTGCTTTGCCGCTGAGGCTACCCACCAAGAGCGACACATGGCAGAGTTGCCGTCAGTCCTCAGTCCTTATGTGGCCTTTTGCCTTCCTTCCAGTCTTTCTCCCCTTTTCTGGTATGTTCTCTTCCTGGACATTCATCCCAGGCCTCACTCCTGTCTTCAGTTTTCATGAAAGAAACAAGGGACAAGGATCTACAGTAATGCTCCTGTAGAAGAGCAGAGCAGGGAACCGTGTGTATTAAGAGGTTATGTTGCATAGGAAAGTCACACGGACCCCGAGAAGGAAAACCCTAATTGTAGGATGCCTTTATGCACTTGTGTGAATGGCATGTGATATGTAATGATGATGTATGTCACAGAGAAAGCTAATTTCTTCATTCATTTGGAGCAGGCAAAGGAGCATGTCCCTGGAAGGGGGCCATAACTGGGTGTATTTCCCTACTCTACCATTTAAGTTCAATCAATGGCAAGCGACTCACTGCCTTGAGGCTCATCTTGCCTCTTTATAAAGTGAGGACGACTACAGTACCTACCGTACGGGGATGACTACAAGAATTAATGCAGAGAATATATGAAAAGTGCTGGGCTCAGCTTCTGTCATGTAGCTGCTTTTTTGCTAAAATACAGCTTTTTGTATGATCTTTCATTCAACATGCATTTACTCTGGTCTTCTGGACACCAGGAGGAGAACACACAAAATAAGTCACAGACTTTGCTCTCAGAGTGGAGACAGATGTATGAAAACAGTATCTGACAGACATGAGTTAGAAGTACTAACTGAGAAAGAGAAATATCATAGAACTTTGGGACAGAGAGAATGTTTCTGAATTTTAGGATAGAGGGAGTCAGAATCCTTCTCAGAGGGAGTAGTAAGTTGAAGTTCTCTGCTAGGGAAATCCCAGGGGAGGTGCCCTGCCGCATAAGGCCATAGAGAGCAAGTGACTTGGGCAGTATGGAGGCTTTCTTGCAATGTACCTTCACCAACTGAAGTAAAGGCATTCTGGGGACTTGTTTGGGCTGGAGAGACTTTAGGATAACTTGCGTGACTAATATGAAATGAAGCAGGCACTTTGGAATCAGAATATGGGTTCAAATATGCTTCACCGCTTTACTTACTAATTGTGTCACGTCAGGCAAGTTACTTAACATCTTTGGGTCTCACTTCCGTTATCTGCAAAATAATAGTACTAGATGGCAACTTCACAGAGCTGGCCCAAGGATACAGGCACAACACTGCCTATCAGTGGATACCCAGTGAATGATTAGTGCTCGTGTCTATGTGTTTGCATGTGTGTCTGTGTGTGTGTGTGAAAGAAAGACAAAGAGAGAAAGAGAGAGGGTTTGTGCTTGCAGGTTAACATTTATTAAGTGCTTACTCTTTATGGGAGAAACTATATTAATTATTAGGCATGTGTAATTTTGTGAAATGAGGTCTATTAAGCCCACTTTAGAGATGAGAAAAATGAAGTTTCAGATAGACTAGGAAATTCGTCTTAGGCTATTTGCCTAGAAAGCAGCAGAACGAGAATTTGAGATTTGAACCAGGTTGCTTGATGCAAAAGCACCTAAGTATTAGCTGTCCTTTTAATACCCAGTCCAATGTGGGCTGCCCCTCTTGGTTTTGAGTCACTCCCTGTAGCAAAGTTTCCAATTAACATGTAGCCCAATCAGAATTAGACCCTTTAAATCATAAAGTCCCCAAAATAATGGGTTTCATCTCTTGGGGGAGGAGGGCTCCCAGCTAAAGCTTGCTCCAGAGCCTTGCAAGAAGGAAAAGGGAGGAAAATGGCTTTACTGAAAAGAGCAACACGTTTCCCAGAGACCGCCTCCACAGATGGGATGGGGATTCTGAGCATAGCAGTTTTAAACTTTCATTCAGTTTTTCATTCTTGCATCAGGCTTGGGTGAGGCTGGACTGTTGAGTCCTGAACAAAATGGAAAGAAAGAAAATGCTTTAAACTGAAGATCTAAGGAAACAATTTCGCTGTGCCTGTTTCACATGATGCTGCCTGCATACATTCAGCAAACCATTTTCTACTGCGCTGATTATCTCTGGAAAGGGGGAACCTATAAGGGGAAGACACAGGGGGAGAGAGAGAGAGAGACATTTGGAAAAAGATGGGCTTTAGCTTTGAAAAGATGGGATTTGCTTTGCACAATGATTTTCTTCAGTTATTTCTCCTCATTGCCCATTGTTTGAGAGGTACTGTATGCTGTGCCTTGTGACAGGCACTGCCAGGGCTCCTACACTAGCACAAGCGCTTCAGTTTCTAAGTGATTTTATAGTGGAGTTTGTCTGAAGGACAGGACTGGCATGGAGAAGGGCATGCTGAATTAACTTCAGGTCAATTTTCTCCACAAGGCACAGCACACAGTGCCATACAAACAATGGGCAGCTTTCTCTTATTTTAGACATGGGGAAAAATACGTCTTTTAAAATGATGATCTTTCATTAAGTGGGGCTCAGTAAATATAAAGATTCACAGCAAGAAGGACTGAGTGAGAGCACTTGTTTCTTAAGACCCCTTTTGTCAAGTTCAAGCTTCTATCTTCTCTTTTCCCTTGACAGCAGCAGCTTCCTTGCTTCTCTCACATGCTCATCCTGGCTTTTCTCTGGCTAGAAGTAGAGCAGTGAAAATTGTAAGGGCACTGGGATTCATTCTTAACATGAGATCTGTTGAATATTCAAAGAAGACACTCTGGTTTAAAGATTGGGAAGTCATTCCTTTAAACCTTCTGAAAATGATAAAAAGAAAAAAAATCGCAGGAGAAATAAAATCTACTCTATCTTCAGTGAAAGTGGAAATAGTTACAACTCCAAACCACAAACTTTGATATATCCCTACCCAGTGAAATCTGGTCCGTGGCAAGGGCATGGATGCCAAGAATATAAGTGTGACTCCCTGGACCTGGAACTGGTTGCAGATTTTCCTAGAAGTGTCACAATCCTGAAAAGACTATTTAGCGATCCTTTGATTAATGTGGAGAATCTAAGATTGTGGGCCGCCCTGGAAGAAAAGAGAGAGGTTGAAGTGAAAAGCTATGAAAGTGAAGAAGGAAAAAGAACAAAGAAGAAAGATGATGGTTGGAAATTAGGAAACATGTGGAATGCTTTTGGACTACTCAACACAGAAATAAGCCATACCAACAGCTTAAAGGAAAATCTGTAGGATATATGTAACAACTGTGAGTTCTGCGGAGCTTAGTAACTCTCTTATTCCATAGGCCTCTTATTATATCTGATACTAATATGCCCTTTTTATTCAAAATACAATAGTTTCCTATATATTTAACTTTTGAAAGGTCATCAACAAATCATCAGGACTCACATATGATGGAATCAGCTTCCATCTTCTGAAATCTGTAACTACGGAGAACTATATAACTCTTCCAAGAGATCTATCATTGGACTTTAGACTCTGATATCTGTCACCCTGATGACTGTAAGCTCTGTGAAGGATACGTATTGTGTGTTGTTGAATGTTTATCACCATCCTTCACAGTCTGGCAGAGTATCTGGCATATAGTAGTACTTAGTAAATATTTGTGATTAGGATAAATGAATGAATCATGTATGCATGACTATTAAGCCCCATTCCCAAGGTCATCTAGTAAGGGAGTGATAAAACTGGAATTTGACCCTTGGCTTCCCTCACTCCAAAGTCTCTCTGCTCTCTGCTACACCATATTCCCTTCCTAAGCTCTGGATAAAAGAACAGTAGAAATTCCAATCAGAAACCCTTTGTCAAGTGTTAAGTGACACTTTGGCAGTGTGGGCCTGCTACGGATGATTATCCTACTGATAGGAGTTTGAAAGGAAAATCAAAGGAAAAACCTTAGAAGAGATTATGTCTGCACATAAACAAAACCAAAAAGATTCCAATCCTAGATGCAGAGCCACTCACATCACTTTGATAAAAATCACACAGGTTGGAAAGAGCTCTCCACTAAGCCTCCCTTGGTATGCCAAAGGATGGGACTGCTGGGATTCTATCCTTCTGACCATGCTGCCTCATCACACAACTGTAGGGGCAATATAAGACCTCAGTGCAATGGTGACTTTGGTTTCTGTAATTCTGGCATCTGTAATTTTTCTGTAAGATTGCTTTCTGTAACGAGATGGTAAAATGGGACCTTCTGTGAGTTAGTTGCAAATCATATAGTGCCAAGTACTTTTGCATTCTAGAGTGTGATGCTAGATGACATGTGCAGAACTTGAAAAGGATGAGGTCAAAGGTTATGTGGCTATTAGCTCAATATTCACCTGGAGGATATAAAAGTGAGTGAACACAGACAGGAAAAAGATGGTGGCATGAAAAGTGAGGCACAAACCTCTTCCCCAAATCACATATAACATGAAAATACAGCAAATACAACAAATCCTGAAAGAGTAACCCGAAGACTGCAGAACAGACTGCCTACATCTGGGGAAAAGAGAAGACCTCACAGAAAATGGTAAAGTAGCAAAGCCACTGTCCAGCATGATCAAAGCCCTGCCCCCACCCCAGCTCACAGGCAAGAGGAAGAGAAACAGAGTGGGGAGGGAGTAGAAGCCCAGGACTGCTAAACACTAAGCCCTGGAAATCTGCTCCAGGAGGACAAACCCACATTACACGGTGCTCTGGAGATTAGTGGGGCTGGAAAGAAAGACAGGCAGAATACTTGGAGAGACTGAGATTCCAGCTGCTTACGGAGAACAGGTATGCACCACCAGCTGCTCTGGGACAAAAGAAAGGTGGGCATTTTGAAAGACTTCTCAACAGTGAGAGGGGTGCTAAGTTGGCAAAGATTATACAGAGCTTGCTGTTCAGGAGTAAAGGCACCCCCCTGGCTGGCATCGTAGCCCTGAGGCACCCCACTGTGATTTGCAGCCTGCAGCTACTTCCTCCTGGCAGGCACTGGTCCACACACCTGCTGCCCCACCATCATGCCAGGTCAGCCAGAGGGGAGCCCCACCTACAGCAGCTACAGAGGCACAATGCAGAGGCTCCTCCCTGTGCACAGCCCACTGGACCTGGCAGTGGAGGTAGGCACTGCAGCTGGGAAGCAGGAAAGAGCTCTTTCCTCCTGGCAGGCACTGGTGCCACTTGCCTGCGACCCCTGCCATTGCTCCTGATGCTCTGCAGCTCCAGAGGGTAGAGCTTTGGCACTAGAGGGTGCCGCCTACACAAAGGAATTATTCCACAGGAATCACTAGAATGAAACAGCAAAAAGATTTTGGACAAACAAGAATCCAAAGCCATAAAGAGGGCTAAGTGAAACTGAAATCACTAATCATCTAGACAAAGATTTCAAAATAAAAATGATAAACATGCTCACAGAGCTAAAGAAAAATATTCAAGATCTCAGGGAGGACTTCAAGAAAGAGAGAGAAACTTTGAAAAATACAGTATCTGAAATGAAACATATAATGGAGGGATTTAAAAATAGATTAAATGAGGTAGAGGAAATGGTAAATGAAATAGAAATCAGAGAACAGAAAAACAAAGAAGCTGAGGCACAGAGAGAAAAAAGGAGCTCTAGGAATGAAAGAATAATAAGAGAACTGTGTAGCCAATCCAAATGGAACAATATTTGCATTACAGGGATTCCAGAAGAAGAAGAAGAGAGAAAAAGGGATTGAAAGTCTCTTTGAGGAAATAATTGCTGAAACTTTCCCCAGTTTGGGGAAGCAAATAGTCTCTCAGGTCATGGAAGTGCAAAAATCTCCCAACACAAGGGACCCTAGGAAGATAACACCAAGATATATAATAATTAAAATGGCAAATATCAAGGACAGGAGAGAGTATTAAAAGCAGCCAGAGAGAGAAAAAAAGATCACGTATAAGGGAAAGTCCATTAGGCTTTCAGCAGATTTCTCAGCAGAAACCTTAAAGGCCAAAAGGGAGTGGCATGATATATCTAATGCAATTAAACAGAAGGGTCTCCAAACAAGAATACTCAACCCAATAAGATTATCATTTAAATTTGAAGCAAGGATGAAACAACTTCCAGATAGGCAAAAGTTGAGGAAATTTACCTCCCACAAACCATCTCTATGTGTATTTTAAAGGGAGTGCTAAGTGCTCCTAAGGCTAAATAGCTGTCACCAGAGAAAATAAAACCAAAGGAAAGGAAGTAGACCAGTTGGTTACTAAACAAATGTAAAACTAAATCAGCTACCCACAAAGTCAGTCAAGGGATACACAGAGTACAGAATATGACACCTAATATATAGAGTGGAAGAGGAAGAAGAAGAGGATGGGAGAAAAAAAAAGAACCTTTAGATTGTGTTTGAAATAGTGTAAGGGAGTTAACTTAGACTGTTAGATAGTAAGGAAGCTGCTCTTGAACCTTTGGTAAGTACAAATCTTAAGCCTGCAATGGCAATAAGTACATATCTATTGATAATCATCCTACATGTAAATGGACTTAATGCATTCATCAAAAGACATACAGTTACAGAATGGATAAAAAAAACAAGACCCATCTATATGCTGTCTACAAGAGACTCACTTCAAACCCAAAGACATACACAGACTAAAAGTGAAGGGATGGAAAAAGATATGCATGCAAATAATAGGGAGAAAAAAGCAGGAGTAGCAGTACTTATATCAGACAAAATAGCTTTCAAAAAAAAAGAAAGTAACAAGAGACAAAGAAGGACATTACATAAGGACAAGGGGGTGAGTCAAACAAGAGGATATAACCATTATAAATATCTATGCACCCAATTCAGGAGCACCTATATATGTGAAAAAAAATACTAATAGAATTAAAGGAAGAAATAGGATGAAATGCATTCATTTTAGGGACTCCAACACACCACCCCAAAGGACAGATCAACCAGACAGAAAATAAGTAAGGAGACAGAAGCACTGAACAACACATTAGAATAGATAGACCTAACAGATATCCACAGGACACTCCACTCAAAAGCAGCAGGATACACATTCTTCTCAAGTGTACATGGAGTGTTTTCCAGAACAGATCACACACTCGGCAACAAAAAGAGCCTCAGTAAATTTAAAAAGACTGAAATTGTGCCAACCACCTTCTCAGACCACAAAGATAAGAAACGGGAAATAAATTATGCAAAAAAACACAAAAAAGCCCATGACCTAATGGAGGCTTAACAACATGCTCCTAAATAATCAATGTATCGATGACCAATAAAAACAGAGATAAAGATATATATGGAGACAAATGAAAACAACAACTCAATACCCCAAAACCTGTGGGATGCAGCAAAGGTAGTTCTAAGAGGAAAGTATATTGCAATACAGGCTTACATCAGGAAAGAAGAACAATTCCAAATGAACAGTCTAAACTCACAATTAATGAAACTAGAAAAATAAGACCAAATGAGGCCCAAAGTCAGTAGAAGGAGGGACATAATAAAGATCAGAGTAGAAATAAATAAAAATGAGAAGAATAAAACAATAGCAAGAATCAATAAAACCAGGAACTGGTTCTTCAAGAAAATAAACAAAATAGATAAACCGCTAACCAGACTTATCAAGAAAAAAAGAGAGTGTACACACATAAACAGAATCAGAAATGAAAAAGGAAAAATCACTATGGACACCACAGAAATACAAAGAATTATTAGAGAATACTATGAAAAATTGTATGCTAACAAATTGGATAACCTAGAAGGAATAGACAACTTTCTAGAAAAATACAACCTTCCAAGGCTGACCCAGGAAGAAACAGAAAATCTAAACAGACCAATTACCAGCAATGATATTGAACAGGTAATCAAAAAACTACCTAAGAACAAAACCCCTGGACCAGATGGCTTCACTGCTGAATTTTATCAAACATTTAGAGAAGACCTAATACCCATCCTCCTTCAAGTTTTCCAAAAAGAAGAGGAGGTAAAATTTTGAATCTCATTCTATAAGGCCAGCATCACTCTAATACCGAAACCAGGGAAAAACACCACAAAAAAAGAAAATTACAGACCAATATCCCTGATGAACATATATGCAAAAATACCCAACAAAATATTAGCAAACCAAATTTAAAAATACATCAAAAAGATATCCATTATGATCAAGTGGGATTCATTCCAGGGATGCAAGGACGGTACAACATTTGAAAATCCATCAACATCATCCACCACATCAACAAAAAGAAGGACAAAAATCACATGATCATCTCCATAGATGCTGAAAAAGCTGAAAAAGCATTCGACAAAATTCAACATCCATTCATGATAAAAACTCTGAACAAAATGGGTATAGGGGGCAAGTACCTCAACATAATAAAGGCCATATATGACAAACCCACAGCCAACATCATATTTAACAGCCAGAAACTAAAAGCTTTTCTTTAATATAGGGAACAAGACAAGGATGCCCACTCTCCCCACTTTTATTCGACATAGTTCTGGAAGTCCTAGCCATGGCAATCAGACAACACAAAGAAATAAAAGGCATTCAAACTGGGAAGGAAGAAGTTAAACTGTCACTGTTTGCAGATGATACCATGTTACACATACATAACCCTAAAGAATCCAACCAAACACTATGAGAATAATTGAATTCAGCAAAGTTGCGGATACAAAATTAATACACAGAAATCTGTTGCATTCCTATATACTAACGATGAACTAGCAGAAAGAGAAATAAAGGAAAACAACTCCATTTATAATTGCATCAAAAAGACTAAGATACCTAGGAATAAAGCTAACCAAGTAAGTGAAAGTCCTATACCCTGAAAACTACAAGACACTCATGAGAGAAATTAAAGAAGATACCAAATAATGGTAATACATCCTGTGCTCATGGATAGGAAGAATTAATATTGTCAAAATGGCCATCCTGTCTAAAGCAATCTACAGATTCAATGCAATCTCTATTAAAGTACCAACAGCATTCTTCAATGAACTAGAACAAATAGTTCTAAAATTCATATGGAACCACAAAAGACCCAGAATAGCCAAAGCAATCCTGAGAAGGAAGAACAAAGCTGGGGGGATTATACTCCCTAACTTCATGCTCTACTATAAAGCCACAGTAATCAAAACAATTTGGTACTGGCACAAGAACAGACTCATAGATCAATGGAGCAGAATAGAGAGCCTAGATATAAACCCACACATATATGGCCAATTAATAGATGATAAAGGAGCCATGGATATACAGTGGGGAAATGACAGCCTCTTTAACAAGTGGTGTTGGCAAAACCAGACATCTACATGTAAGAGAATTAAACTGGATTATTGTCTAACTCAATACACAAAAGTGAACTTGAGATGGATGAAAGACCTGAATGTAACCATTAAACTCTTAGAAGAAAACAGGCCAAAAAACATGAGCAATTTTTTCTGAACACATCTCTCTAGGCAAGGGAAACAAAAGCAAAAATGAACAAATGGGACTACATCAAACTAAAAAGCTTTTGTAAAGCAAAGAACACCATCAGCAGAACAAAAAGGCATCCTATGCTATGGCAGAATATATTCATAAATAACTTATCCGATAAGAGGTTAATATCCAAAATATATTAAGAAGTCACATGCCTTAACACCCAAGAAACAAATAACCCAATTAAAAACTGGGCAGAGGATCTGAACTGACACTTCTCCAAAGAAGAAATTCAAATGGCCAACAGGCACATGAAAAGATGCTCCACATTGCTAATTATAGGGAAATGCAAATTAAAACCACAATGAGGTACCACCTCACACTAGTTAGGATGGCCAACATCCAAAAGACAAGAAACAAAAAGTGCTGGTGAGGATGCAGAGAAAGGGGAACCCTCCTAGGCTACTGGTGGGAATGTAAATTAGTTCAACCATTCTGGAAAGCAATATGGAGGTTCCTTAAAAACTAAAATTAGAAATACCATTTGACCCAAGAATTCCACGCCTAGGAATTTACCCAAAGAAAACAAGATCCCAGATTCAAAAAGACATATGCACCCCTATGTTTATCACAGCATTATTTACAATAGCCAAGATATGGAAGCAACCTAAGTGTCTAGTGTCTGTCAGTAGATGAATGGATAAAGAAGGTGTCATACATATACACAACAGAATATTATTCAGCCATAGAAAAACCAAATCCTACCATTTTTAGCAACACTGATGAAGCTAGAGGGTGTTATACTCAATGAATAAGCCAGGCAGAGAAAGACATGTATCAAATGATTTCACTCGTTTATGGAGTGTAACAACAAAGTGAAACAAACAGCAGCAAAGGAGCAAAGGAACAAACAGAGGAACAAACCAGCAGCAGACTCACAGACTCCAAGAAGGGACTAGTGGTTCGCAAAGGGAAGGCGTTGGGGAGGGTGGTAGGGAGGGAGGGATAAGGGGATTAAGGGGCATTTTAATTGGCAGTCACAATGTAGGTAGGTCACGGGCAAGACAGTACAACATGGAGAAGACAAGTAATGAATCTATAGCACCTTACTACGCTTATGGACAGTGATTGCAGTGGTGGGGGGGGCTTGATAATATGGGTGAATGTTGAAACCACAATGTTGCTCATGTAAAACCTTCATAAGGCTATATCAATGATACCTTAATTAAAAAAAATAAAAATACAGCATCAAGGTTTGAGGTTGGAAAAAAAAGTAAGTGAATAGAAGATTTACAAAGTGAGAAACATTTTAATTGGGAAAAGCTATTGGAGATGTGGCCTCTTGCACACGGTGGGAGTCAAGAGTTTATTCTGTCTCACTTTAGGCTGAATGAGCCAAGTTTTAGGGAGACTGGAATCTGCAGGTACAGTGGCTAATACTGGACTCATGCCTGTTGAAGACTAATAGAGGAAAATTATGCCTGGTATCTGCTGGATGATAAAGAGGGGCAGTTTTATTGGGAATGACCTTTTCTCCCAGAGGTCAATAGAGCAAAAAGTATATGCTTCTATTGAACCCAGTGGTGGTCATCAGAAAAGACAGGGCTAGGAGTCATCCTGAAAGGCTTTTCTCAGCAGGGACCGGTAGGTGGCTTTTGAAACTCCAGTAAAGAGAGTGTCACTGAGTCTATCAGAGTCCAAAGGGGACACTGTACATGGCCCACATGCAGGAAACTGAAAGCAAGATATCCAGAAGCGATGGAAGGCTATATGTAAAGAATTCTCAAATATGCCACAAAAAAGTATCAGCTTTGAACATCCACTGAATCTAGTCTGTTTTTATTTCCTATTATACCCAAGGAAAACCAATGTCAGATTATATCAGTACTGATAAAGGGAGACTTCTGCTGGCCATTGTCTCTCCTCAGTCTTCCACTTCAATCCTGGAGGAGCCAGAGGCAGCTCATGATGGGGTGGAGGCAAAAGAGACAAAGGCAACTGGGACCCCCAAATCGGATGGAGGTCTGATTTGGGAATAGAAAAAACTTAAACTGTAAGTGAAGTTAAAATTGTGATCATTCCATAGGGCTGAACATATTAATCACTGAACTGAACTGAAGTGAATTAATAATCATGGAGCTCAGTTGTTTGGAGGATATTTTCACTGAGAGCAACCAGACAAGACATTGAACCAACTCATAACACATCCAATCACAAAAGAATTAACACCCAGAATATGTCTGAATAGACAATAGGGGGAAACATAGAATGCTTTCTCCACTGCCATGCCATTTGGAGTCCTAATCTTTCAATGTCTTGGTTTTATTTTTATTGTTTGCAGGAGGGAACTAAAGGGTACTAAGATCTGAATTCCATCTATCTCCTAGTCCAACCCTACCCTACGCAAGATTCCCCTCTAATATAATTAAAATAACTAGTATCAATTCCAGAGCATTCGCTTCATTCCACATAGTATGCTAAGTGCCTTATGAAAATGAACTAACTTAATCTTGCTATTAACCATCCCAAGGAGGTGGTTGTCTTGTCTCTTACTACAGATTAGGAAACTGAAGCTAAAATAGGCAAAGCACTTTAACCAACAACACATGGCTAGGGAGTCGCAGAGTCCGGGTTTCAGCAAAAATCTAACCAAAAGCTTCATCTATTAATCATGACTCCATTTCCCATTTCTGAAGCAGATGTTAAGAAGATACTTGCGATAAAGACTTTGTTAGTCTCCAACTAACCTTAAAACAACTCTTTCCAAATTCATTCTCCCATTGCTGTGAAAGTATCCTTTGTAACACATCAGAAATCAACTCCTTGAAATTTTAGCTCCTTGCTATTAGTTCTGCCTTTCAACACCACATTAAATGATTTTAAATATTTGAATACATAAGAATCTTTTTGCTACAATGGCCATATCTCCTTTCAATCCCTTTCTTCCAGTTGAGCCATCTCAGTAATCATGAATATTTGTCATCCTTTAATTTGTCCTTAAATAACATCAATTAAATGTAGTTTCCCTATCACTTCTTTCCACTATGAGACAGATAGCACTTTGCTTGCTACACCATATTGTAGGGAATCTAAACATCTATAGGCAATTAGACTGTAATAGTGAATGTTGATTGGTTGGATGGATTGATGATTACGCATCAGATCCTTCTTCAACCAGGTTCTTTAATCTAGACTCCCCAAAGTTTGTTAATGTATCAAAATTGCTGTGAGCATATTAAATCTTGACTTTGTCCCTCCAGGGATTTGATTTGATATCTATTTTGTTTTTTTGAGAACCATGGCCTCATTTGAGTCTTTTAAACAATTCATGCTTCTTCCTTTCCCTTATGGATCTTTTAATTCATCCCTGATACATTTGAGCTTGTTTTATTTTTGATATTATGCTTTGGATACGATCTCATGACGTTCAAGTAGAGCAGGTTTTCTAGACATTGAGAAACAGAGGCCTAGACTTCAGGAGAAATGTTAATGATAGAGCAACTTTTTGCATGCTCCCAATTTAGGGATGTTGATTTTAAGAGAATATGTGAATATGAATACAGAAAGAAAGATAAGCAGGGAAAGGAGGCTAAATTTGAAAAAGGGTAAGGAGGCATCTGAACAATAGAGATTAGTAATAATGGTTCCAGCTAAAGATAACTTCCATTTATTAAGCAATGATGACATTCCAGATTCTGAAAAGTTCTTTATCCACATTATATTATGTAATTCTAAACACAATATTAAAAGGTAAATATTCTTTTCCTCATGAGGAAATTGAGGCTTGGAGATGTTAAATCACTTACAGTGATTAAATTGTAGAGGTAACCTTTGAACTTACTTTCCTTTTAATCTCAAGGTCTATCATGCCTTAACCACTGTGCTAGATTGCCTCCTAAGTCAGAAGGAATAAAAGAGGATGCAAAAATCAAACAAATAAACAAAATCTCCAAAAGTCTCTGATGTAGGAGTGAGATGGAAGAGAATATAAGACTACTGGATTTAAGAACTAGAAGATTGAACCTGGAGGTGATAACGATTGATGTTACTGCGGTGTGGTTTGCACTTCATCGGGGGGTCTAGAAGATGATACCAACATTTTTAGCCTGAGACTACAGCAGTAGTTTTCAACCTGGGGTAATTTTGTCTGCCAGGGAATATTTCACAATGCTGAGAAGTTTTTGGTTGTCACAGATGCTGGGTAGAAAGAGGAAGGGATGCTACTGGTATTGAGTGGGTAGAGGCCAAGGATGTTGCCAAACGCCCTGCCTTGCACAGAACAGCTCCTACAACAAGCAACTATCTGGCCCAAAATGTCAGTAATGCTGAGACTGAGAAATCCTGGAATGGACTTAAGTTACTAAGCCTTATTATAATTGTTGTTTTTATCTCATCAATATCAAAAGTCTGGACGGACTGAAGTTAGAGGGTGTATGTACACAGGAAATGGGTTTGCCATGCAGGAAGCAGGGAAAAAGGAATATACTTCGGGGTGGGACTTAGAGCCTTGGGAAGAATGTGCTGAATAGGAACATGTCATTGTTAATACTAAGTTCTGGGTTAAGACTGCATGCCAGTCACCCTTTGCATGGGTGGTTTTGGGTCTAACTAGGAAGAACTGGCCTTTGAATCAAGATTCAATGATTGTAGCAGGTTTGCCTGTCTCCTGTGTTTTTGCTATTCCTTCTTTATGAAAAAAATCAATGTCCATTTTAAGTTTTAAAAGGAGGATCTGTTACCTGCTATATTTAGCATCATGAGGGAGGAGAACTGCAATGTTTGCTTTCCATAAATTTGCAAAAAGAAATATATTTTCCATCCAGCCCACCCATTCCATGGTTTTCCACTGACAGCTGCATATATGGATATCCTGCCATATATCTCCGGAGGGAAGGAGACCTGGAAGGCATGGGCAGGCCCATGAATGGGGCTGTTCACCCAGCTGTTCCTTGATGGGCAGGCATGACTGCTTTCAGGGGACTAGTTCCCCCACTGTGACCGCATTGCGTG
Source organism: Smutsia gigantea (assembly GCA_032199065.1). Taxonomy (NCBI): domain Eukaryota; kingdom Metazoa; phylum Chordata; class Mammalia; order Pholidota; family Manidae; genus Smutsia; species Smutsia gigantea. The sequence goes on from JAVSCE010009175.1 coordinate 53,420, forward strand.
GCTAGAGCCTATGGATAGGCTTTACCCAATGATTCCTGGTTGATTTACGTTTGGGACAGTGATGCAGCGGGCAACATCAGCTGCATCCCAGGTTCCAAAGGGCAACTTCCCAAGCTGGGACTCCTTACAATCAGTCCCTGTTGATGGAAGCTTGGGGGAAAACTAGGGTGGGTCACTCCATGAACGTGTGGGAGAGGAGAGGAAAAAGGAGGAAATGGTTTCCATGAATTATTGCTAGGGTTTTGGAGAAAACAGAAGCATGATTCTGAGGAAGAAATGGAGGGATCTCAGCATCATGCCATTCCCATTGCTCTTAGGGTAAGTTTAAATTGCTAAATAAATGTGGTCAACTAGGCCTGGCACAAGCAGGTCTGTCTCACTAGCCTTCACTGCTCTTATCTTCTCCAGCTAGGGCTGACCACCATCTTTTAGTCCTTCTCATCCTCAAGGATTGGCAAATGCTATTCCCTCATCGGTTTGTCCCCTAATCCTTCTTCTGGCTAACTCAAACTCATCCTTAGGATGGAATTAAAACATAAGTTCCCTGACTTCCCAGACTAGGTCAGATCCCTGTTACATGTTTCCATAATAAGCTGATCTTCTTCACTGTAGTTACCCCAATGGCAATTCCATAGCTATGTCTCACATCTGTCTTCCCCACTGCTCTGTGAGCTCCATGAAGACTAGGACATATCTGCCTTGGCCCCCCTGCATTCCCAGGACCTAGCTTAGCACCTGATTCATAGTGGCTGTGGCTGAATGTAATTTTAAATAGGAAATAATAAGGAAGAGAAAAAGTGAGAGCAGGAGGGAGGAAAGGAATGAACAAATAAAAACTAAGGAGGGAAGAAAAGAAAGAAGAAAGGAAAGAATGCCGTGTGAAAGAAATATAATCAATCATCCGGTTCGACTTCTAGAGTTGTAAGTCATTGGGAAAACTGAAGGCTAAAATACAGACCTCCTGAAATCTCAATCCAGCAAAATAAATAGGAAAATGAACACAATAAATCTAGAGAAAGTGTTAAGAGGTCAATTATCCTTATACTTGGGAGTATTAAGTTTATTACGCCTCTGTGCAAGTCGGTTCCTTGGGGAAACCTATAAGGTAGCCCCATGTTCTGGCTTCTGCCATTATTGAGAGAATGGTGAGTGGCATTCGTATATATCATACAGGAAATTTATGCCCAGGACTGTGCTGAAACACATCAAGCACATTTTCTCATTTCATTCTCAAAAACCACACATTGAGGTAAGGACTGCTCCCCAGTGGGACTGATGGGAAAACTGTGACTCAGAGACTCAGGGTATATTAGGAGAAAGCACACTGCCTTGGGTACCTGGAGACCTTATTCATGTGTCAGGTTTCTGATTCTGTGCTTACCGGATGACTTTTACTGACAAACTTCCCTCCCAGTGTCCCTCTCTCAGGGGAGGGTCTCCTTACTTCCTCGCCGAGTCGGTCCTCCTATGGGCTTCCCTCTCTCCCTCTCTGCACTTGCCATAATTCCAGTTGGCCATGTGTGAATGGTTACTTGACTGCTATCTGGAGGCCAGGCCCATGTCTGGATTAGATCGCACTTGTTTTTCCTCAGCCCCTGAATAGTCCCTGACTCTTAAAGGTTGCTGGAAAGTACTTATAAGCAAATGAATTAGATCTTTTATTGAGCATATACAGTGTTTGGGCCCCTGTGCTGGCTATGAAGAAAATTTATACATGGCCATTGCTTCCCCCCAAGCCCACAGTCACTTGGGGGAAAAGTACTACTAAAAAAGAGTAAGAGACAGACAGACAGAAAGACAGAGACAAAGAGAGAGGTGGGGGAGAGAGAGAGAGAATTGAGGGTCACTGGTAATAGGGAACACTCTGGAGTCCCTGAGGGCAGATGGTAGAGAGTGAATTTCAGCAGGCAGACAGCTTTCAGGAAATGTTTTCTAAAGTAGAGGAAGTTTGGTGGGAGTCCCCAAAGGTGAGAAGGCTTTTGTCAGGTGTGCAAGCATGATACTGGTTAGGGGTAAGGAAATGCAGAGGAAGGGAGTAATCTGAGTAGAGGAAAAAGAAAAGGAGGAAGGAAACAGCATTATGTGTTCAGTAATTGTAAACAGATTAGTTTGCCTGGAGCAGAGGGTTGGTTTCAGAGGCATGGCCAACATGAGATTGAAGAGGTAGATGTGGGCTAGATCATGAGTGGTTTTCCTGCTTGCCTTGGGAGTTAGAACTCTTTACTGTAGGTGATAGCAAACACGTGTTGATGGTGAAGCATAGCTGAGAGAATATGAATCATTCGTCTGTTATTTGAACACACAATCCATGGGGTACTAACACCATTCCACCCCCTGCACTGACATACTGAAGAATGTGGGTGGAAATGAATAAGACAAATTATTTTCTCCAATAAGCAGTTTATTAAATATATAACAGAAGTCAGGCCCTGATCTCTAGTTTGCCTTGTGAGATGCAGATGCAAAAATGAAGAAACATGAGGGTAATCACAAAGTCATCTCCCTCTCAGCGTATGCCGAAGAACTTGATAGTGACAGAGGGAATGGTGGAAAGAAGCTGCGAGGAAAACAAGGAACACTGTGAGGAGAGGGCACGTGACTCCAGGAGCTCTTCCTGGAGAAACGAGGCCATAGTATCAAATTTGCAACACCTAGAGAAGAATGTATTTTCAGTACACATTTTTTTTCTGTTCTTAAATATTTGTTGCTTTTTTTTTTTGTAACTCTGGCCTAGAAAGACTCTCCATTTCTGATAGCAGATGGCTGCCCCAATTTTATAACCCTCCCCTATTCTCATCTTGGGTAATCTTTATTGGGCATATACTTTTTGCCAGGTACTTTCACAAGCATTTTCTTGTATTTAACCCACTAATATGTGAGATCAGTGTCACAAACTCCATTAACAGATGAGAAAACTGTAGGAAGGCTAGGAAATGGTCTAGCACAAATGTATTTCCATTCATGTCCTGTAAGAAAACCTAAGAACTTTCTAATATATCATACTGCAATGCATACATGCATCATTGTTTGGATTTAAAGCATACCACAAGTGTGATTATTAAAGCACCAGTGAATGTTAGCAAAGGAATTATTCAGTAATTATTATCCTGTAGTTGCCCGCTATTCCCCACAAAGTCAGCAGACATTATGCATACACAACCCTCTCACCTTTCACACCCGAGGACCTGGGGAAATTCAGCGCAGGCTCAAGGTGATGCTGTGTTAGTGCAAAGCCAAGCCTGGGACCCATGTTTTTAATTTCATTCTCCTGATCTTGCCACTGAAAGTTACACATTCTAATGTTAGGTTCAGACTCTTGCTTCTCGGTTTATTTTCTCCTTGCAATAAGACATATTGGGAAGGGTGTGGGTTTTGAAGCCCATGGGAGATCCAAGCTCTTCCATGGATTTACTCTGTGACTGTGAACAAGTTCCTCCCTGTGTTTCATGTCCTGTAAAACAGAGTGAAAAATACCTCTCTAGTAGGCTTATAATGAGTGTAAAAAATTGGCACATGTAGAGGATGCAGCAGTGTCCAACAACACGCAATATAACTTAATATGTTAGTTCTCCAACTTCCCTAGCCAGAAGCTAGAAGGTCCTTGCATCTGCCAGTATCACCTGGATACCTGAGGGCACAAAAGTCTCAAAGGATGTGAACTTCCCTTGCTCCCTCCCTCCCCCCACCAGCATTTTTCTCTTCTTTCCGTGACTGTGACTGTACCCTCTGAGGAAGAGACCTGACTGGAAACATTTTCTTAGACTAGAAGACCGGCTGGGATTTAAGGAATGCCTCCCTAGTCTCCATGTCAGCAGGCCTTTACATTCAACAGTTGAGCAAACAGTTACTGTTCTGGGTAGATAAAGCAATTCCATTATTCATCTGCCCGTTAAACTATGTCCTTCCTTGTCAGGGCCGAGGTGTTAGTTTTGTGATAAAGCGCAGACTCTGGGTTGAGACGACTCTTTTAGTCTCTTGTTTCAAAGAGGGGTTTTTCTTTGAAATGGCAGGAATGGGCTGTGCCTCTTCATGGAAGGACACTTTGCCGAAATAGTGGGGCTTTGTAAGTCCCTGTAGGAATGGAGGTGGCTTAATTTCAAGACTTGGATTTGGTTGAAGGAATTTCTGACAGACACATCCCCTCAATGGCAACCTTGGCTTTACTAGAGCTTTGGAAACAGAATGAAGCATGTTTACATTTTGAGAATAAGACCCATGTCCTCCCTCCTTCTTTTCCTCCCTCCTACTTGCTTTTTTAAAAAACTTTACTATGGCTCTATGTGCAGAAAGACATGTACCTACATTCTAGACTTCCAGGAAAAGAACGAGACTCAGACACTTCTCTAGATGTCTCCAACCCTACAGTTTGTAGAATTATGTATTTTTTTTCAAAATTTGACAAGTCTCCTTGACCAGGTATTTTCAATTCATAGACACAAATGGTATCTTCTAGTTTTCTTTTTGTTTCTCTCTGAAAGTCCACTTTGAAGTACTCTCATGATTTTTTATTTTTTAAATAAAATATTGACCTGCCTATCTCCTTTGATGAGACACTGCATAGTCCCAGTGAGCGACTGGGATGAAAGCAGACCGTGCAGTGAGGAAGCATTTCCTACTTATTCAAGGAAGACACGTGGAGTGCCTGCCGTGTGGCGTACATGGTGCTGGGAGCTGAAATTATAGCAGAGAAAAAGGGAACACACAGTTCTTACCCATCTACAGCTACCTTCCTATAAATTTTTGGCTGAAAAATTCATGAAATGAGGATATTTTAAATTAAGACTCTACTGTTTTAGAGCACGTTAAGATTCACAGCAAAAGAGGTACAGAGTTCCCTTGATCCCCTGACACCTTACATGCAGAGCCTCCCCTATTATTAACATTCCCCATCAGAATGGGACGTTTACTGTAACTGATGACTCCACATTAACACATCATAATCCTCCAAAGCCCATAATTTACATTAGAGTTCACTCTTGGTCTTGCATATTTTATGGACAAATTTATGACAGGTATCCATCATTACACTATCATACAGAGTATTTCCACTACCCTGCAGTTCCTCTGTGCTTCACTTATTTATCCCTCTTTCTCCCCTAACCCATGGCAAGCACTGAGCTTTTTACTGCATCCACAGTTTTGCCTTTTACAGAATGTCACATTGTTGGAATCCTACAGTATGTAGCCTTTTAGGATTTTCTTTCACTTAGCGATATGCATTTAAGTTTCCTCATTGCCTTCAAAGCTTATTTCTTTTGAGCCTCAGTAATATTCCATTGTCTGGATAGTTTATTTATCCATTCATCTAATGAAGGACGTCCTTGTTGCTTCCAAGTTTTCTCAGTTATGAATAAGGTTTTTATAAACACCCATGTGCAGGTTTTTATGTGGCTGTAAGGCTTTAACTTCTTTGGGTAAATGACAAGGAGTGTGATTGCTGAATTGTATGGTAAGAGTTATGTTCACTTTTGTACGAAACTGCCAGACTGGTTTTCAAAGTAGCTGTGATGTTTTGTATTCTCATCAGCAATGGATGAGAGTTGCTGTTGTTCCACATCCTCAGCAGCATTTGGTGTTGTCAGTGTTCTAGATCTGGGCCATTCTAATAGGTGTGTGGTGCTATCTTGTTTTATTTTGCATTTTCCTGATGCCATATGATGTGGAGCATCTTTTCATATGCTTATTTGTTATTTATCTTTTCGTAAGTTATAATGATTTCCTCATTTATAAAATGGCAATGAAAGTAACCACCTGCCAGGGCAGTTCTGAGAGTTAAATGACGTGATACAGTGAAAACAAGGTAAAATGGCCAACTGGTTAAAAGAGCAATCTCTGAAGTCAGAATGCCCAGGTTTGAATCCCAGACCTAAGCTACTGAATCTCTTTCTGCCTCACACTTGTCTTCAGTAAAATAAGGAAAATAATATTTACTACACATAGGTGCTGTAAGGGAAAAATTAGGTAATTTACAAAAAGCATTTAGTGTCTAGCATAGAATATGTTCTCAATGACACTATTTCTAGTATACATAGTATATATTAAGTTAAATTTTGTTGACATAATTCATTGAAGCCAGAAGAAAATGAAATTTTGTGATGTAGGTAGAGTTGGGTTTGCTCTTGGATGGGTGACTTTCCTAAAACAATTAGGTTTGAAGACCTTAAAAAATATTACTCATTCTTCCAATTCATCTCCCTGAAGACTAATTTTTTCTCCAAGTTTCCACTTTCTTCACTGATGTGGAATTTAGTAAGAGACAGACTATTTTTCCCTTAAAGGACACCCTAAATCAAGCCTTTTTCATGAATTTGCAATTGAGCACAAGATCTCTTAGGAAGTTATAGGCAAGAAAAGTATGGTGTTAAGACAGTATTAACTTGAGTTAAGGTACTCAAGTATCAGGGATCCAGTTTAAATGAATTGATTACCAGGATCCCTTGAGACTTGTTATTTCTTAGGCTCCCTCCAGCCTTTGTGACCAGAGGTAGATGGAAACTGCCAATAGCCTCTTCCTTTCCTCCCAATCCTCCCTTCACTGGTTTAAAGATTACATAGCTGATCTACCCACTAATCAAATATTTACTGAGCTTACACAGTATATTAAGCACTATGCTAAGTGCTAATTATTTAGATATGAATAAATGATCATTCCTGCTCTTATGAATGCTCTCTTCCAGTGGAAGATTATATAAGAGGGAAGGAAATTTCAATAAAATATAGCAGACGGGATGGTGGCACAGGGACAGGGTTGGAACACAAAGTAAGGCTCCTATCTCTATTCAGGGGCCAGAGTAGAGAGGATGAGCTGTTTGAGCTGAGGCCTGAAGGACAAGTAAACATCAGCCAAAGTGGACATGGGGCTTTGGGGTGCATTTCAGCCAGAGATAATAGAATATATAGATCCAGGGGATTGCCAAGAGTATGGGACATACAGGAAATGGCAAGGTATGCATTGAGGCTGGTGTATATAATGTTCGGTGTAGCAAGAACTGAGGTTGGAAAAGCAGAGAAAGCAAATCTTGACAGCCTTGTAGGTCATCTAAGGAATCTGAACTAGCACAGTGCTTGGACTATTGGTACATCCTAGTCAAAAGGCTGCAAGGATCTGTGAGTTTTATTCTGAAGTCAATGAGGAGTTCTTTAATTGACTTTAATTTACTTAATTTGCGTTAGTGATCATATGACTGAGGTAGACAACTCATCCAGTGCCCGTGTAATGGGAACAGTCTTCTCCACATGTTGCAATCACTGGAAATAGAGGGAATCAGGAGAAGGAGACAGATAGAAGAAGACTCCTCCTTGGGAGTAAATAGGGAGATCTATGTCAAGCCCAAAGAAATAGAGAGATTGTCAAGTCATCCAGTGTGGATGGCAAATGAATGGAGCCTGTGTGGTTTAAGCCTTAAGAGAGAACGGATCTCCAATCCAGTCTCTGTCCCTTACTCTCTATGGGCTTTAACCTCCTTGAGACCCAGTTTCTTCATATGGAAGATGGGATTATAATACCGTGGCACAGGGTTGTCATGAGTATATAATGTCTATATGCTCAGAAAAGGTCATTTAAGATAAGAAACCATCACAAAATTTGGATATTTTCTAAAATACCACTAAGAATAACTGTATTTATTAAGAGCTTATATTGTATGAGGCACTGTTCTAAGGATTTAAAGTGGTAATTGATTTAATCCTCCCAAAGACCCTTGGAGATAGGGAATTCTATTTTCCTCATATTACAAAGGAGGAAACAGAAGCACAGAGGGGGAAAGTCTGAGCTCACACGAGAATGAACTGCCAGAAGTGTTAGTGCTGGGATTCAAACCCAGGCTGTCTGCTCCAGGGTGTGGGATTAAAAAGCTTTCCTATATATTAAAAATAGTCTGCCCTAACATAAATAAAATATCAAAACGTCCCCTGTGAAGTCTCTGGATCTGGCATCCCTGATCTGATGTTGCATGGAGGCCATAAGCTAAAGTCTCAGGGAAATTGTCTTTTGGAACATCCTTAAATCATCCTATTTAGCCCCTAATACTTAGATTAGAAATAATCCTATTTATGTAGATTGTTAGACAATTACCAATAACAAAACTACAGTTTTGAATCACACAGATTTAGCTAGAATAAGTTGTGGTATTACATAAACATGTTTTCTTATCTAAGACTCACTTTCTATACACAAGAGAAAGCAGGGCTCTGTGTAACATGAACAGACTTGTCGAAGTGTTTGGGATCTGTCCATGAAACTGATTTCCTAACAGGAAAGACATCTGGGGCCATGGAGTTTGACAAACAGGAAAGGATATTCAGGCATGAGGTAGTCTTCATCACCAGACTTATTGGACTGTTTGGTTGTATGTAACAGAAATACATCAAACTTGTTTAGATAATTAAGGAAATGTATTGATGGTTGTATTCAAAAGTTCAGAGGTAGGGCAGGCTTTCTGGACAGCTCACTCCAGTGGGTCAAAATCCTGTTTATTATGACCAAAGGACTGTTTTGTTTTTCTTCTCTGCACTTTCTACTTTTTTGTTATGGCTTAGAATATAAGATGGATATCAAATAGTGAACAGATGCTCTAGGTCTGCATGTGTATTCATAAGCAGGGATAGAAAGAACTTCATTTCCATTAGTTCTCTTTAAAGAGTGAGAAAGCTCCATTCCCAGAAGTCCTCAGATATGCCCTTTTGCATCTCATTGGCTTTAAGTGGGTCACATGCCCATCTCTAAACCATGTGGTCAGGTTGATGGGCTTCACTAATTAGCATATATCGGTAAAGGCCTATCTCTGGAGCTGGGGGTGGGTCAATCCTACCTAAAATGCAAAGTTATGAATGGGAAAAGGTCATTTCTCCAAAGGAAGTTTGTGGAACTATTACCCTCAAGAAAGGGAAATGGATGGTAAACAGTAAACCAGAGTGTATGCAGCCATCTCTTTCTAGGAGGAGAGAATCTAAGTTCAAATGCTCCAAGCATTGTCTAGAAGCAATAGCTGTGTAGATCCAATCGACATGTACGTTAAGAATGAACTTTTCATCTATTGGATAAGGTAATCTGGGGCTGCTTAGCCTGATGGGATCATATGGCTCGTAACTATCTGGAGGTCATCCTCAGAGCTTATGGGAATGTTAAAGTGTGAATGTTTTATTTCCCAGATAGGGAAACTGATGCTCTGAGAGAGAATGTTCCTTGTCTAAGTTCTCCAAGCTGGTAAACACAAAGCAGGCATGAGACTAACACTCTTCCTTACTGTCTCTTCCTAAGTACACAGAGATAAACAAGAGGGTTTGCAACTAGTCATGACAAGCACCAAACTATTCAAGAGATTACCCAAACAATTTAGCTAACTCCTCTTATTATTTTAAACACTAACTCCCAAGTGAGGGAGAACAAGAGTGTGTTAGAGGCGCACATGTGCACTTTAGACATGCATGTGAGCAGTAGCATGTTTGTGCAATTTTTTGTTTATGGGGCTTAGTATCCAAGGGACATGTTGTATTGTCATTTATCAAGACTGGTGCTTGAATTTGACTCTGGTTTAAGTTTTCCATGATCTGCTCAGTACATTTCTTCCTTTACACAGCTCTTCTACATCCGTAAAAGCATTAAGCAATAGCATCCATCTGGCGGCTCCCAAGTTATTTTCATATAATTCATCATTTCAAGAAGCTAGCTCCCAACATATTAGACCCAGCTTGACAAGCCATGGCTTTTTATGAGACAGCATCCTAACTATCTTAGCATCTCAGAAGGAAGAACTCCACAATTATCTTTTATGGAAAGACTTGGGGCACGCATATTGAAACTGTATGCCCAGGACTTTATGTGCAAAAGAATCAAGGTATCGTATTATCCAATGTCCCTGGCAAGTCCTGAGAACTAAATTTCAGGCTACAAGATATTTGTTGTTCATCTCAAAGGTCAGCTTTGACTGCATTTATTAAATCACAAACTTGCTTGTCTTCTGATGACAGAAGATGGTATGAATTAAGGCTTTCTTGTTCTGGTCACAGTGTACAGATTAGAGCTGCAAAACATCTAAAGCAATCAGAGTGACCAAGAACACTGAACAAAAAAACATAATAAACACTCACTGCCCTCGGGGGCCTCCACACTATTTGATACAACACAGAAACACACCATTTGTCAAAATACAAATCAGACCAAATATCAACCCCTTCCTCAAAATAAATCCACCTGTCGGTAGGTAAGCCCTCCTGCCACTAAACTTGTCTCTCCCAGTTCTCACCGGGATGGTCCTGATCTGTTCTTGCCACTTGGCAGTCAAACAATTGCAAAGGGTTTT